>JAJOZX010006069.1:0-12500 GCA_023014485.1 Bathynomus jamesi
CGAATGTACAGCAAAACGCCTCCGCCAACCTATGTAACCTATCATTAGTAGAGAGTTTTAAAACCCGGTATATCAGTTCCCCCAACAAGTCCCGAGTCACGGTATTCAACCAAGTTTCAGTGATAGCAACTATATCATAGTTGCCGGAATAAATTATCGCCTTAAATTCATTTAATTTATTTCTAATACTACGCGCGTTACAATAAAAGACGTTTAAGTTATTTTTTACCACGGGCCAGCGTTCTAAACTATTTATCACGTCGGGCCCGCGTTTCCCGGACCCTCAACGTTTTAAAGAAGGCTTCGACCTATACAGCTTTCGCACGTTTGTCTATTAACCTACCTAGCCTAGCATTACCTATTTCATTAAAATGCACCCCCATCTTTTATAAAAAGGCTAGGATCACTGAATTCGGACCAAAGCTTTACGAAGGGTACATTTTCCTCAGCACAAATCTCTTCTAATTTGTTACTCAAAAATATTGTTTTTGACGTAATTCTAAGACCCAACCCGTGCCTAGGGGTAATACCTAGAACTAAAGACCTATCTGACCTGGCCTTCAGGGACCTAATTAACCCCCTATACAGGGTGTCCCAGAATTAACTATTTCAATGAAATCGGACAAATTTTTTAAACACACACTTTTATTTATGCTTATCATGTTTAATATGTGTTAAAAATGTATAAATGTATAAATTTTTTTCATAATTTTATTTTCATAATTTTTTCATTATCTGGTCCAATGAAAGACCGTCTAAAGTCATAGAATGGCAAAGAGACTCTCCAAAAGTTAACGTGTGGCTTGGAATGACCAAATCCAAAATTTATGGCCCATTCTTCTTTGCGGAAGCAACTGTAACAGGTACCGTCTACCTTGATATGCTTCAGCAGTTTTCTCGAACCACAGCTTCTTGATGATGGCATTCTTGATAATGTTGTGTTTCAACAAGATGGAGCACCATGTCATTATGCTCTAATTGTTCGAGAATACCTCAACAGACGCCTTCCGAATCGGTGGATTGACGTGGAGGACCTCGACCTTGGCCTCCGCGTTCTCCGGATTTGACACCCCTGGATTTCTTTGCATGGGGTTTCATAAAAACAAAGGTTTATCGCTAAAAATCAATGCTTCTTGTTGAAACACAACATTATCAAGAATGCCATCATCAAGAGCTGTGGTTCGAGAAACTGCTGAAGCATATCAAGGTAGACGGTACCTGTTACAGTTGCTTCCGCAAAGAAGAATGGGCCATAAATTTTGGATTTGGTCATTCCAAGCACACGTTAACTTTTGGAGAGTCTCTTTGCCATTCTATGACTTCAGACGGTCTTTCATTGGACCAGATATGAAAAAATTATGAAAAAATTTAGAAATTTATACATTTTTAACACATGATAAACATGATAAACATAAATAAAGTGTGTTTTTAAAAAATTTGTCCGATTTCATTGAAATATAGTTAATTCTGGGACACCCTGTATATCTCCAAAAGGTCAGGCACTCTCGTATCGGGCTATACGAGTCGTTGCCTCCTACCATCGTCACCAAAATTGAGTGACGGGAGGCAACGTCAATCCTATCCACTTCGTCTCTAACTCTGTCAACCCTGGCCCCTGGGAGACAGACCCTCCTCCTCTTGGTTGGATGCCGTTTAACGAACTCTGTCCATGTGGCGCACTAAAGAGTCCCCAATTAAAATATTTCCCCCTCATTCACGTCCCTTTCCAAATGGGCGAAAGGGTTCGAAACCTCGATAGGGGGGGATTCCTATCACCTAACGTACACGGCCTAGCTCCACCCTTAACCTCTCTAAATCCCTCGCTATCTACTACTCTCGGACTAACCTTAACCCTTCCTCAACTCTATCTAACCTTCCCGACAAGCTACCGAAACTAGGTTACGCACCTCACTCTTCAAACTACTAACGTCTTCAACGTTAGTATTGGTTCGGCCTACGTCAACCGTAGCCCTACCCCTGCCCTCATCAAGCGTTGCAAGTCTTTCCGCTACCTCACGTACACTGCGTTTTATGTCAACTAATTCCTCCATGAACTCGCAAAAGAACAAAACTGATCTATCGGTAATCGCCATTGGACCGCCGTTATAATCCTTAAATTCCGAATACCACCGGTTTACCCTACACCTAACACGACGCTTTCTGCGACGGCATCGCGCAGTTAAAAATTAGTTTAACCGTCACAGGTATAAGTTAAATTAAGCCGGCACGCAATGAAAACTTCTAAATCGCTAAAAACCACTAATATTCATATTAACTATAACAACGTAAATTTAAACGCAAGTATATAAAATTCAAAACTATCCAAAAGCAAAATTCTCAGCAATATGTAAAAGTTGATGCAAAATCAGAGCGCTCAGGAAATGCGTCCGTTTAGTACAGATGATGATGATGATGAAGAATGGACAACACAGTAACCAAGAGTCAGAAGACTTGCCCTATATTTATTATTATTATTTTTTTTTTTTTTTTGTTTGTAGAAAGACGTGTCTGTGACGTAACATACAATGGAGTTGCATTGTTTTTTGTATCTCAAGTTGTCTAAAAACCCAGTTTCACAATTTGCTTTCCTGTTTTATCAGGGACGATCTCTGAATCCCAAAAATAACTTTTGAAAATACACGTGTATATATATACATACTGTCTGTGTATTATATATATATATATATATAATATATATATATATCTATATATATATATATATATATATATATATATATATATATATATATATAACCTTTAAGAAATTACTTTTTATCATTAATATTAATAATAATAATGATGATCATGGAGTAAAATATTATTTTAATTTTTAAGCTTAAAAATGTGGGAACTAAAAAATATTGAAAATTGAAGGAATGTTCATGTTTTCTATTTTGAATCTACTTCGGGTGCCATTAAAAATATCGTCCTGTATTTTGCGTGGTACAGGAAGGAGTGGTTAATTAAAGTATCATCACTTTTGCCGCTTTTTGAAAGCGAGTTTATCAGTATATTCGGAACTAAAAGCTTTTAATAATTGAAGTTTGAAAATGACTTTCAAATACTACTACATGCTTTAAAAGTACGGAAGTTCCGGAGGTCGTGTAACTTTGGAAAATATTCTGGAAGTTCTTAATGTATTTTAAGCCCATCGGTAATTTGAAAGGAAAGATCCTAAATGTTAATTCCATGCTTAGTATTACGATACCCGAGACTAGAGTTCATTGTTTCGCAATAATTAATAGTAGTTCATGCTCATGGTTTTGTTTGGATCATTGAGGTTTCACATTTTAGGGATGTAAAGAAGTAATGGTAAGTCGTAGATAGTGCAGATTGTTTTAGAAATTTATAGTGAAAATTTGAAATGGGGAAATGAATGAATGTTAATAAAAATGTTTTGTATAGGGCTTTATAAATGCTA
Organism: Bathynomus jamesi; assembly: GCA_023014485.1. Lineage (NCBI taxonomy): Eukaryota > Metazoa > Arthropoda > Malacostraca > Isopoda > Cirolanidae > Bathynomus > Bathynomus jamesi. The sequence goes on from JAJOZX010006069.1 coordinate 3,422, forward strand.
ATATTTTTTTCTTTTCAGCGGAAAGAGGGCGGAGGATAGGACCCGGTACAGTGTCGTATGGAGAATCTGCAAAAACAAAGGCTATTGATTTAGTAAAAGTAAGTTATTTTGCTTAATTCTCTGCTCGTTATAATGCCCAATTTGCACTATCGGTGGATTCTTAATTTGGTTGATTGGCGCGTGATTTAGAGTTAAGAGAGTTTTAAATAACAGTGCAAAGATGCTGAAACAAATATTAAAAAAATTGCTTGAAGTAGCAATTAGTAAAGTTCTCCGGACGCCCCCGTGGCGTTTTCCGCTCGTCCAATGCTGTTTATCACATTCCCTTTGGTCTTGCGTGATCTCTTCAGGGACCATCGAGCCCGGTACCATGGGAACGACGTTGCATTTTGCGCTGATGGCTTCAAATCATGGGGTACTGCGGGTTTTGGCGTGGTGATCCCGGGGGTGGGCACTCGGTGTGTCCGCCTCCATGGCGTCGCTTCCACCTACACCGCTGAACTTGCGGTTATTCTCCGAGCTCTCAAGAAGATTGCGACGAGTCCCCAGTTCGGCACTCTCTGGACCATTCCTTCCGGAAGCATCCCTTAGTGACCAGGATTTTTTTCTGGCTCTCGCTCTCTCGTCCTCTCGTCGAAAGACCGTCTCCATTTGCTGGAGGCAGCTCATGCTGGCGTTCAGGGTAATGTGGCGGCGGACTGATCCGCCAGTTGGCTTCAATGTAACCCTTGTCTGCGTCTTACCCGCTGCTACACTTTGACATCGGTGCTGTCGTTCATAATACTTGCTGGTTTCGTTGGTACCAAACATGGGATACGTTGGGTACCAATAAACTTCGCCATCGGTGCGAAATTGTCCTCCGGGCTGAAAATTGGTCATTCTCGACTTAAGCATGGGCAGCACCTGAGTCGAGATTCCCTTCCCCGGTGTGCGACACTTGCTTTTTTTCCCACTGACGGTCGCTCATCATCATCTCGAGTGTTATTGCTACGATGCGACCCGCTGCCCCCACCTCGGCTTTGAGATTGCGGTCCCTGACCATTTATCCCGCTTGCTGGCGAATTACACTTCGTTTTGGGTGGATCCGCTGGTACGGTTTTTGAAAGCTACTGACTTGACGCAGCTTATTTGATCACCCTCATTCATTCACTGTGATATGACCCACTGGGTTCAAACAGTCAGTTAACCCTTTCATACCCAAATTAAGTCGAAAAGTAAAAAAAAAAAAAAAATTGGGATATAAAAATCGTTTAATTGGACCCAAAATAACTGAAAAATATATTTTACAAAGTTTTATTGTTCATAATTAATAAAATACGAAATGTGTTACATTTCACACATTGGGAACTGGAAGGTCTAAAATTGCTTCCAAAGTTAACGATGAAAATTTCACACACTGGGCATTAAAGAGTTAAATCCTCTAAAAGTAGTAGTAACTCGACGCGTGTCACGGAATCGGGCGTATTACATGACAAGGTTATGATTTAGGAAATATTCTACATACAGTTACACATTTTATTATTCATTACTTTATAGTTATTTATACTAATGTAATTTCAAGAAATTTTGCTTATAAATGGTGTCTGTCCCAGAAGTCTTGGAGGGGTTTTTACTTGGCTATAACTTTTTTGTTTGGGGATCAAATAAAAAAAAGTTTAACACATGAAAATATATTTATTGCGATTTTTATTACAAATTTAATATCTGGTGAAAATCTTCATTTTCATTGCGTAAATCTAAATCACATTAGTGTACATTATCCGACTCTGCTCAAGAAATCAAACCACAAGATCAATTTGAAATTTGTGAAGATTGATATCCTTTTAAAATTCAATATAAGGAACTTCTTGAAATGTTTAATTCCTGGCTGCGTCGTCGGACAGATGTGGATTTTCCTCAACGCTTTTATGAACCATCTCAACCCGAGTTGGACTTAGGCTTGTCCGAGGACGCCCAGTCTGGGTTCGTCTCCCTGACCCTTTCCCATACGAAATTTAGCGACGTACCGTCAAATAGCTCGATCAGAAGGAGCAGAACGTGTGTTGAATTTTAATCTAAACGCTCTTTGAGCGGCAACGATGCAAGAGTTGTTCGTCAAATAAAGTTCCACAATAGCCATTCTTTGTTGCACTCTCCAGGATTCCATTTTCATTAATTGTAGCAAGGGTACTTTAATTGAAAAAGAAAATTAATTAATCAAAAAAGAAAAAGTTGTAGCCAAATAAAACCCCTCCAAGACTTCTGGGACACCCTGTAGGTTTTTAGTACGGTGCTCTCGAATTAATAAATGAACGCTTGAACGGGTTTAAATTAAAAAACGCATTGCAGTCAAAATTTGCGTCGCTATGCGGTATGGAAAGTTAACGATTGTTGACAATAACGATAAATTGAATCGAACTTTGTTTTTTAATACTGACATTACGAACTTAGTTTTCTCTAATAAAGCCTTTTAAAACTATTATTATTTAGCGTTAGTTTAATTTTTATTTTTTTTTAAGGTTGCGGGTCAGAAGCAACAGATAAAATTAACTTTGAAGAAGCCAGGTGGTGTTAAACAGGTTGACAAGACAGTTCTTGGTGTTGATGATGATAGTAAGTATGAAGTTATTAATTTGATTCGTGTGTGTGTGTGTGTTGGCATGTATTGATATAAAGATTACACGTGATGGTGTTACAAACGATTAGAAGGGAAGTCACTTTAAGAACCCTAGCGGTGATCGATATTTGCCTTTTCAGGTGGTGAATCAGATAACGATGCCCGAATACTGAAGAAGAGAAAATTGGAACCACCGCCGGCTAATCCTCCTCCGGCAAAGGTGGTAATGGAATATTTTAATGTTTAATTGTTTATAGTATGCAGTTTCTTTCAAAAAATAATTTGCGTTTGATTTCGCGTTAGTAAATTATCTGCTTTTGCTTTTCTTATTTTTTTCTGGTTAAAATGTAGTTACTGTTGATTTGTTTTCCAGTTGCACTTTACGGTTCATATATTCTCATAGTTTGGTTTGCGTGCATTAGTTTCAAAGACCCGTGACGAAGAGCATCTTTAATTGGGTAGATTTTAATGATTCTTCTTAGCTAGTGTCTGTAACACGTTTTCTCTCCTTCAGAAACCACGTGCCCCGTCACCCACTGCTCTAGCGTCCTTAACAACAACAATTAATAGTACTTCAAAGAAACCTTCCGCTGCCAGAAGAGAGGAATTGTTGAAGCAATTGCGTGCCGTAGAAGACGCCATCGCAAGAAAGAGATCGAAGCCTTTACCTTGATCATGTATTTATGTTTTTTGTAAATTTTGTACTGTTAATATAAAACAATTTGTCCCATATTTTGTAACGTGTAAACTTTAATGCAAAAGTGAGAAAAACAAAAATTCACAACGATTCCCAGTAGTACTATTACTACCACCACATTTGTGGGATTTGATCTATTGGAAATATGCTCACACATTTTGACATTTTGCCTGGTTTTCGGGTGGGGACTGCGTTGGGCCACTGCCTTCATTCGCGTGGAACGAGAGTATTACATAAATATTTCAGTAGTATTCGACTTATTTTTTAATTGGGTGTTCTCTGACCATCTTCTGGTTTCAAATTCGTTTAAAACTTGTTAATCATGTAGGCCCTTATGGTCCCCCCCCCCCCCCCTCCCCCCCCCCCCCCCCTCCTTTTTTTTTTAAAGGGATAATGTATAGTTACAACAAAAAAAATTCATAGTATCTTTAACACTTAAAGGCAAGATTTAAAAATATTTTTGTAGGTGTTTGAAAGTTAATTACTGAATTTAAGAAGTTGAAGATTGCATTTTGTATACATTCTTCAAAAATTTTGACTGAGTTACACCCTTCTTTTTATAATTAATTTATTTAAAATTTGTAAATAAAAGTTTACTTTATAATAGTTTTTTTTCTGTTTAACATTTAAAATATTTCAGACTACAGAAAATGAGTTAATTTTTCTCGTTTCATCGCACTGAACCTGTTCACAAACTTTGAGATGAACATACGGTGGAATGCAACGAAAAATAAGTTTTCATTTCCTCGGACTAATTCGTGTTTAAAATGGCGGGAATTCAAATTAATAATGAAATAGAGGAAAACAAAGTCGTTGTGCAGTTGAAAATACCAAATACAACGCCTTCAACCTTTTAAATTTACAAGGTGGGTGAGATTTAATCGAATAAAGTTTTTCTCTCCCACCCAAAAGCTTCAGCATGGAGAAACATTAGGGTGGCCAGATTTGCAGAGGGATTTCTGGACATAGTAAGGAATTGCTACAGTGCGAGAAATTGATTCACCATATAGATAGTCAATTCTCCATAAGTAGCTCACGATTTGTACCATGTATTTATGAAACTTGCAAACCTCTAAGTAAATATGCGACACTTTTTTTTAATTAGTTAATTTCATAAAATAGTACCTACGATTGAAAGTAATCCCCAACAACATACGTATAAGCCGTGCAGGGCAGGGGGCGCTTGAAACACAGATGCATTGCTTATAAGATAGACTGTAGTTACTACAGTAGTATTTATCGCATTCTGACCTCATGACAAATAGATGATGCTTCAAGAGACGCGCAGTGTCTCGCTCCTGTGTACTCGGCAACAAGTTTCCCTGCACATTAGACAAGACACCATTCCTGTGCTGTCCAGGATAATGCTGAATGTCTGGTAACACTAAGAAAGGGCATACTGAACGAGTGAAAAATGCCCAGCACCCACCTCCTCGCCGAACACAGCAGCCTTTAATACAAATCTATCAGGTAACCAAAAATGTTCGTGCGGTTTTTACGACCAATATGGATGGAATTAAAAACACAGAAAAACAAATTTAATCAGGAAAATAGTTCCCTTCAGTTTCAGAAATCTTTTCCGAACGAGATACAAGCTTAGATATACCTTTTGCATAGAACTACTTAGGTTTTGATGGCAAAAAACTTAGTTCCTGTTCAAGTGTTTCTCTAATAAGTCTTTTATTGCGCATGTGATTACCATTTCTTGTCTCTAGTTAATCAGAAGGTGACATGTCCTGAGAAAGGTGGGTGAAGCAAAAGTTCCCAATCTAGGCTTGCAGCTTATCTCGCACTACGCGAGCAATATGTGGTCGTGCGTTATCCTGAAGGAAAAACAGTTCCTTTGCGGTTGACTAGCGCTGGATGCTTTCGGATCAACACATTTTGGACTCACTATAGTTGTGCAGCGTATACCTCTCCTGTGATTGATGTTCCAGGTTGTATCAACTCGTAATGCACAATACCAGAGCTATTCCACCAAACACCCACCACTTTCTGTTGATGAAAACCAGGTCTGCGAGTTTGTGGTCGAGCTTCACCTGGTGATAGCCAGGCATGTGATCGCTTTCGATTGTCGTACAAGACCCATTTCTCATCACAGGTCAGTAATCGATTCAAAAATGGTTCATTCCTTTGGCGTGCAAGTGACAAGCAAATTGTCATTCGCTGGTGTCTGTTCTGTCCACTGAGTTCGTAGGGTACTCATTTCCCTAATGAGTATCTTTTTCCGATGCGGTGCAAATGCAAACGAATAGTTTCATCGCTTGTGTTGAACTTTAAAGCAAGCATCTGACACGTTTGAAGTGGGTTAGATTCAACGTCAGTCCTGAGTTCGTCGTCATCAATGGTCACCAGTCGTCCTTTCTGCGGTCCGCTTCTGTTCCAAGTTTAAACTCGTACAGAAGACATGCTCTCAAAACCAACCTTGATGTCGCCATGTCTCCACTTGTTACTGCTGTGAGCACACTGTCCGTACGGTTATCTGGTAGTGAATGATTTGTGTACGTTTCCGAAAATGCTTAAGAACTTGCCATTCGAAGGGTTTATTTATTTAAAGCTCATAAACAAGAGAACATCGAAAACCGCACGAACTTTTGTGATTACCTGATATTTATTTTCAGTCTTCATTCGGACGACTAAGAGAAGCACCACAATTACAAAAACTGTACAAGGCTCTCGAATACTTAATGATTTTGTTTTACTTCAAATTATGAAAAATATTTTAATTTAATCGTTGCAGTCATTTAACATTTTACAACCGTTTTATCACAGCTGTATCAAAGGTCATACGACTGAGGGTAGCTACAGTTTTACGTGGGATCCGAGAGAAACGCCATAATTGTTAGTCAAAAGGACGGCAATTCGAACCAAGAGCTTACCGATTGAATTACAGTAAGGAATGCTACCCTAAAATAACCACTTTTATTTATGTAAAGATCTAATTTATTTATGACTTAAAAATATTATTATTATACAGTTCATTAACCTTACTCAGTAACTAACACTTATTGATGTATGAAAATTATGTACAAAATTTATAAATGTAAAACATGAATAGTTAGTGGTAATCTACTTAGTACATTGAGCACCAGAAAAAGCGGCCCACTTGGACTATCGCGGAAAGCAAAAAGTTTGTTCATAGAAGTTAAAACTCGAAAAAATAGTCAGGCAACCAAATGAGCCAAAACGTCAGCTGCGAACGCAGTAGCTGTAACGAATTTTCGACTTTCAAGAATTCTACAATATGACATTCAGTTGCTCTTAGACTGCTTGTGCCACTTCTTTTTTCCACTAGTGGGAGTAGGCATTTGCGTTCAATAACACAGACTTCTAATTCTTTTGGGTTTCAGAATTGGACATAATGGATTTGAGTGCCTTGAACGTCGCAAGAGTCGTCGCCCTAATTGAAGATGGTCGGAGCGAGCGTTACGGATTCCAAGAACAACGGTTCGACGTGTCTACCAACGTTATGTGGAGACAGGAGAGTACACCCGAAAACCAAAAAGTGGCACCAGCAGTCTAACAACAACTGAATGTCATACTGTCGACTTCTTAAAAGAAATCAAAATTCGTTACAGCTCCTATGTTCGCAGCTGACGTTGTTTTGGCTCATTATTTGGTTGCCTTAGACTATTTTCGAGTTTTAAAACTTTCATAAAAACACTTTTTTTTTTGCTTTTCGCGATATTCCAAGTGGGCCGATTTTTCTGCCTCTCGATGTATATACAAGTCCTTTCAAGTGTGTTTGCCTAATTTAAAATTAATTTAGTACATTGACGTCAAAACCTCAACTTCCCTTTCAAATTCTTGCTCGAGTAATTTCATTTAAATCTATTGAAATAAAAAAATTCAGTCAGTCTCAACTATCCAAATACAAAAGCATTAAAAAAATGGCTAGTGCCCAATTAACTATGAATTTAATTACTAAACAGCTTCAAGAAACATTAAATTACTTAACAAAATTTATAACTGAGTTCCTCACATATCGTAAAAATATATACTGTATATATACACTTAATATACGAGTACATACATAAAAAACAGGTAAAATACTTAAACCCTTAGAATTTCCAAACACTTATTATAGCAAATGGCAATCCAGTCGGGTTGCGTGGCACCCCACTGAATTTGGTTAATTTCTCCTTCAGCGGCTGTGTAGGCCAAAATGGGGTCTTCGATTGCCCGGGGCATCTGTTGCACATCCCAAATAAGAGCTTGGTGGTCGTCACCTGGTATAAAGGGAGGGTGTGTGTTGGTAATTTACATATTTAAAGTGGGGAGAGGGGGGGGGGGGGGGGGAATAACCAAGATGCACTTACGACGCTCTTATATAGAGGATATAATTTACCTGCTGTGCAGATGTGTACAGACGAATGCGGTGCCCATGCGATACCATTCACGCATGCGCGGTGATTATTTAATCGAGCGACGGGAGGAGTGCACGGGACACGAACATCAGGATAATTACCTAACGGAAAAATAATCACAGATTAAAATTCATTGAAGTAACCTTCAATCAGTTTCTTTCACAGATGTTAAGACCTACTTCAGATACCCATTTCATATTACAGAAACTACTAGAGAAACTCTCTTTAAATACAAAGAGGGACCTATACATAATAATGCAAGGAGTTACTTAACCTACTCCGTATCGGCAAAGGCCATGTGACGGAGGACCTACAGCTTTACGTAGGGTCCGAACCATCGGTAGCTACATTTTAATAACGCAACCAAGACTATCACCCATCCAATAACTGAATAGACCGAACATCTTTTTTTTTAAACCTAACGGGGTGCGGTGTCGCAACGTGATCCGTACATACATACATAATCCTTAAATATATAAAAAAGCATGAAATTAATCTACTAGCCCATATTGCGAGGAAACGAGAGAGAATGGTTACATACTTCGCACGCGTCCATAGCAACCGTAGCCAAGTAATTGGGATCCTGTTTATTCCAAGCCAGTCTGAGGAGTGGTGTGTGTGAAGGGTCTTCGTAGATGATTGTCGAATGTTCCAAGTGTCGAAGATCAAACATTCTCACGGAGCCATCCGCACCTGAAACACATTAAAATCACCTAAAAATCAATCCTGCAGAAACAACTTGTTAGGGTGTGTGATGGATGGAGCCTCGACTGAATTAAAAACATTGGAATATCTTTTTTTTTTAGGTTAGCGCTACAAAAAAATTCTATGGAAAAAAGTAGTTTTAAATATGTAATAAAAATATCTAAAATTTTTTCACCAACTAATTATTAAAAGTTTAAAAAACACTAACTACTGACCAACAGAAGCAAACATGTCTCTTCCTCCGCCTGCCCTCGAGAAAGCAATGTCGAACACTTCTTTGTCGTGGGCAATCAGCTGAGTCTTCACGTGACCTGATACCATATTGACCCGCCCCATGACTTGGCCAGTTTCCAGGCCCCAAATAGTGCATGTAGTATCAATGGATGATGTACCAATAAGATTCGGTTCAACTTCATTCCAGTCAAACGATGTGAGTGGAGCGCAGAAGTCGGAGTTTTTGTTCTGGTGGGAAATCTAACTATGTTCTAATTCACATCGTAATTCAAGGCAATTTATTACAATGCAAGATAACGGGGTACGGAGACAAATTCGTGTACAGTAAAGTGACTGAATTTGCAGTACTGTAAATTCGTATGTACCATCGGTTTCAATAATAGGGATACACAGAGATACACCGACCTCACAGCCCACTGTTTCCCACCTATTGGAACCAATGCTACAAAGAAAAGGAGAGATTCAAACTCACATTATTAA
>JAJOZX010006069.1:17500-284305 GCA_023014485.1 Bathynomus jamesi
CCTATTCTTCAGCCAGTTTTCAATCCACCTACCTACTTCCACACCGATACCCAGCGCGCGCACTTTCGCCATTAGCCAGCTGTGAGGTACCTCATCAAAGGCTTTCTGAAAGTCAAGATAAAGTATATCAATCGCCCTACTCTTATCATACTCACCCAACATGGCGTGGAAAAACTAGAGCAAGTTGGTAAGACACGACCTATGCCGTCTAAACCCATGTTGGGAGTCCCCAAGCAGCTTGTAGGAATCCAGATGGTCAACGATCCTATCAGCTATTATCCCCTCTAATAATTTACCTACAACTGAAGTGAGACTAATGGGGACGATAGTTCCATGGACTTTCGTGATCCCCTTTCTTAAAGATAGGGGTCACGTTGGCTTCCCTCCAGTCAGCAGGCACCTGGCCCGTCTCCAACGATTTGTTGGAGCCAGGTGGTCGCGCACCTCCCGCAACACTGGGGAGAAACTGGTCTGGCCCAGGAGCCTTAAACGCGCTCAGTTTGTCTATTCTATCGGCAACGACTGTCGCGGTACATCGAACACTATCCAGGCCAGCACCTTCGTGCCTGACGCCTGGCTCGGGGATGACGCGGGTGTCCTCCCTGGTGAACACTCCGGCAAAGTACTCATTAAGCACTGAAGAACTACTTATGGTTCCCCTTGCAGAGGCTTGCCACCCTAGTTCTTCGTTACGTTTCGCTAGCCTAACCTTCGCCTTCACTTCCCTACACAGGCGGACATACGCTTCAGTGTTCTCATGGGAACGATTGTCCTTCGCCCTCCTATACGCTACTTTCCTATTTCGGATAGCCGAAGCGATGTCACGACTGAACCACTTAGGCCGCGTTGAAGCAGGGGTGATCGGTTTTGAGGGTATGGCAGCAGACTGCAGCACCATAAACTCGTCCCGGAATGCACTCCACACTCCCTCAACATCGCCGCCGACCTCTAACCCCATCTCACCTACGCTATCCTGGAGGCTAACAAAGTCCGCCCGCCGTAGATCGAGCTTACTGCCTCTCGAGTTACTACGCTTCACCCGAGGGACGCACACGGAACCTAATCAGACCGTGATCACTCCCGCCCAACGATTCGTCAACGGTGAGGCCAGTGACGAGGTTGTCTTCGGTCGTGAATACTAAGTCTAGAACGCTTTCGCCTAGTGTAGGCTCATTGACCCACTGAGTGAGGAAGTTCTCATCAGCAAAGTCAACTAGCCTCCTCCCTTCAGCATCGGCAGTCCTGTCTTCCCACTTTATGCCGCGACAGTTGAAGTTTCCTAAAACTACACACACCCTATCCCCTAGCAGGCTACGGAGTTCGGTTTACAAGGCTGTATCCTCCTCGAGGAGGAGATGCGGAGGTCTGTACACCAAGATTAACCTATAGTTCGTCCCTCCCACGTTCAGATTGACGCCAAGCAACTCCCGTTCCGACCGGAATTGGCAGTCAACGGACTCAACGTGTCCCTGACATATATTAGTACCCCACCCCCCTCCCCATGGGTGCGGTCTTTGCGAAACATTCTATACCCGGCAATTTCGAACTCCCCAACATAGTCCCTACGATCAGTATGAATCCAGGACTCGGTGATAGCAACGATATCCTGGTATTGTGATGCTAAGAGCGCCGGTACCTCGCAAAATTTGTTCCTAATCGACCTGGCATTAAAAAGCATTGCACGGAGGGAGCCTTCTCTATTCTGACCGCCCCTAGCACGACCCGTTTCCCGAACAGCCAGGGCTGTCGTTGAAGAGCCCCTCACCAACGAGGGGGCAACTTCCGCAGGAGCCTGAGCCCACTCCAACGTGGAAGAGGGTCACCCACCTGTACCTGGACGCACCCTTCAGTTGAAGGTACGTCCGCCACCCGCTCAACATCTCTCTCCGCCACCTACCCGAAAATGCGTCAAAGGGGTCAATAAACCTCACGCCCAGCGGGACGCACAAGTCTTGCACCCTCTCATTGATGCCAATGACCTTACTGAGCGCGTGGTCACTGGCATTCATCCGCGGTAAAATACCGATTAACATTCCCCTGTCTGTCTTTAGTTTTAGATCATCCGCAAGAGAATCTCGGTGGTGATCTCTTCTGTAAGACCTACCCTACCGCCTTTGAGGAACAGGTCGTTGCCACCAGCGTGGACAACGATCGCAGTCCTCCGACTAGCCACGCGCACCTTCTGTACCTCCTTCCTTCAGTGCGCCGTTCCCCGCCCAGGTAAGCACCTTACCTTCCTCCCGTCCCGGTTTGCAGAAGCAAAGTACTTCTCCTGGCCCCTGATCTGCGAGTCCCCAATCAAAACGGTGTCTTCTTCCTTCGAGCACAAGAGACTAAAGCGGTTGGAGGTCCTGACAGGGGCAACTGGGGTCTCAGGCTTCGGCTTCGCAGCCGTCTTGCCCGAGGCCTTTCGATACCCGTCGCCACCCATAGATGCACTTACACCACCCGACCCACCCGATTGGCAGCTACATCCTTCGGTTTCTTTGGGCCCAAAGAAACCGAAGGATGTAGCTGCCAATCGGGTGGGTCGGGTGGTGTAAGTGCATCTATGGGTGGCGACGGGTATCGAAAGGCCTCGGGCAAGACGGCTGCGAAGCCGAAGCCTGAGACCCCAGTTGCCCCTGTCAGGCCCCTTCCCACCCTTCTCTATCGGCCTCTTCTTTACGCCCTCCACCTTGCGTCGCGGTTCCGTGCATTCCACATGGGTCGCTGGCGATTCCTGACACTGATTTTGTACCCTGTCCCCGGTTGCACCTCTACCCTTTCTCCGCGGTCCCGAGCTCTGTCCAGTCCATCGCTGGACCGCCTTTCCATGGCAGCTATCCTATCAATGAGCTCCGGGATGGAGGGCGCAGCCGGGTCAGTGACCGCCGCACCTCCAACAGCCGGTCTGGACGACTCGAGCCGCCGGACCCTCTCCTCTAGCTTCTCGTAAAACCGCATGAGTTCGCAAAAGCGGCACATGCTGGAGTGGTTGATCTTCTCGAAGCAGGCTTCTTTGAAGTTCGTCACATTCAGCCTTCAGTTTCTGCGGTCGTCATTGAAACTTTTTTTTCGAACTCTGAATACGATAAAGCGTTCTAGCAAAGAAAACTATCAAAAACGTTCTGACCAGTATATAAAAAAGGAAAGGGGGGGGGGGGGGGGGGGGTGAATTTTTCCCGCGCGTAGACGCATCCGCCTATTTGCAAGTGACGTTCATTCCATCCAGAAGACCACCTCTCGCTGCTGCCGCACCGACCAATGGTCTCCCCAAGGCCAGACAGTCCCAAATGTGTTGCAGCTACCAACTGACAAACAATCGCGACGCAGGTATCACGGATTTCCCGCCAGGAGCGACAGCGAGATGCAGCCCCTTACTGATCTTACTAGTCACTCACAAGTGGCCAGACTCTTAGAATCCAGTGTTCAAGGGATATCCCACCAGACCCAACAGCTATGCCCGAGAGTTTATGTTGGCCTGGCAGCCAGCTGGGCAGTAAAGCTCTCTCCCCTAAGAGCAGTACAGCCAAGCACCATCAATTGGTCACCAAAGAACAGTCGCAGGGGGCTGGTCAGGCCATTACCCATTAGGAATGGGCTTAATGGGGCACTAGCCACACTCCATTCATCGCGCCCCTACGCCTGGGACCCCTCCATCCCAGTCTCTCACGACTTACGAGCGTTAAACGGTGTTATTTATAGAGGTTCCAAAGCCTCTCTTCCCATGCATGAGGTAGCAGTAGGGTCCTAATAGTAAAGAGAAAAAGACTTAATAAATTTTTTTTTTTTTCGCAGTCAGAGGAGAGCATCCTTAGCCTAAGCTAAGCTAAAAGGACAGAGTAGGGATGGGATGGGGTCCTAATAACCCAACCTGCATGATGGTTCCATTCCTGAAAAAGCTTGTGCAGCACGAAATTATGCAGGTTGGAACTCTCTCTCCATAATATAAATGGGGTTAGGGGGATAAAAGTTTGAAAAATCATGGATAAAGTAATTTTTACCTGAATAAAAGCTTAAATCATTGTACAATAAATGTATATAAATAATAATGCATGTAAAATAATATATAACAAGTATAAATAGTAAGAACTTTAAAAAAAAATCCTAATACAGTAAAACCTGCGCTATCTGGCAATCAACTATCCAACAACAATTCACCAATCTAGAAACCAGGAAACTTTCCAATGCCATCAGGAAAAATCTAGAACAGTGGTCGGGGAACAGGGGTAAATTACCCAAATGGGGTAAATTTAAAACTTTTGGGGGTAATGCATGCGGTATGAGAGAGACTGTGCTGATATTTTTTTCGTATATTTTTATTTTGTCACATAAATGTGGCGTTATTCTAAATTTTAGAATATTACGAATTTACGTCCTGAGTACGTCCTCAAATATATTTTGGGGTAATACCCAAAAAAGTTTGCCAACCACTGATCTAGAACATCCTTAACATTTTTAATAAAATAAGACTAAATTTTACTCGTTTCAATTGTCCCATACATACCATACATTGGGGCATATAAGTCAGTATTTTAAGCTTAAACTTATACCCCTAAAGTAGGGAGTCGACTTATAGACCCAGTCCAAAAAATTAACATTCTACTTTCCATTTTAGCTTGTATTTAAAGACAGGTCTACCTGTCATAGGTCCTCAGTCCTGCATTAGCTCGCTTTTGGCCAACATCTGAATTGGATCCATATGACAAAGCACTTGCAAATGTATATAATGAACTTATGATGTCAGATGATGATTATGAAGGATTTGGTAACTAATGTTTACAAGGTTTTTCACAAAGTTTTACTTTTTTATGTTGACAAGTTGGTGGTCAACTTAAACACCCAGAATAGGCTAAAATCTACTTAAATTGAGTTGAGGGGATTGACTAATCTGGACCGTAGACTCATACGTCCCAATATACGGTATTTTGCAGTGTTTATGTGGATTACAATCAGGGGTGTGGAGTCGAAGCCGGAGCCAGAGCCAGAGCCAGAGCCAGAGCCAGAGCCAGAGCCAGAGCCAGAGCCAGAGCCAGAGCCAGAGGAGTGGTGGTTTTTGGGTGGAGTCGGAGCCATTAAAAAATGCTGGCTCCATGGCTCGTTACCTTGCCCATTCATAATAAACCTAATGCAACTTTATCTTACCTAACCCAACTTTAGTACTTTACCTAACTTAATATATAGTTATTAAAAATGCATATTTATTTTTTTCAGAAACGTCAATATTTGTAATATAATTAATTATAGCTCCAAAATCATATATCATTAACTAAACTAAGACTAAACAATAAGCATTTATCATTTATACATAAATAAATTTTTTAAGCCCTCAATAATGAAAACTTAAAGGATCTAGAGAAAAGTCTATTGTATTCAAATATTTTACTACCACTGATGATAAATACTATGTTTGCACTTGCGAAATGACTGATGCTGGTGGAAATATTTTGACATGTGGAGCAAAAATTAGTACACCTTCAAGCAAAACCAACAAGAGCATTCAATTTGAGGCGTCACATAAGTCATAACCATCCTGAAGTGTTCACGATTATAGAAGAGAATGAAAAGAGGCAAATACTTAAATCTGCCAGTACTTCTAGTCAAGTAAGTCAACCAAATCTTACTAAATATTTTGTTAGCCAAACAGTCACTGTGTCCATGACAGCAGATCAGTTCAAGAATCACATTATTGAGTTAGTGGTAAAGAATTCTTTACCTCTGTCTGTCTTTTGTAAGCCAGCCATGCTTGGTTTATTAGGAGGAATGGCTCAAAAATTCAAAGTTGGTTTACATAGAAATAGTATTTGACATTTGGTAATAGAAAAAGCAAACTAAGAAAAATGCGCTTTAAAAAATAATTTATAAGGACATTTTGTATTTTTAAAAATAGATAGTTGCACACATTTAAGAACAAACTACTTTGCAATCAATGTTAGATTTGTTGATGGCAACAATAAAACCATTACCCATACATTAGCAGTACGGGATACGCAAGCCCAACATACAAGAGTACCTTCATGGGCTTGTGAAAGATGTTCTACAAGAGTATGAAATAGAAAAAGAGCGTGTATTGTGTATTGTAACTGATAATGCCTCCAACATGATCAAGACCATTGAGAAGTTAAATGAAGACCGAGAGAGAGATGAGGAAAATGATATAGAAACAGTTGATTCAAATGGTTTGACCCCAGAACTGGAACCTGATGATGCAGCAGAACTTGATTTAAATAATAATATGGATGAAATTTCAAGCCTCTCAAGAGTCCATCATATGCGTTGTGGTGTTCATACTTTACAGCCAGCCATTCATGATGGCTTAGCGGATAAACACGCAGCCATTCTTATAAGCAAAGTGAGGCAGGTTGCAGTAGCTGCGAGAAAACCAAAGATCCAAGAAATAATTAAACGACGTGCTGGAAAAGTAAATTTTAGATCAAGCTACTAGGTGGGGTAGCACATATATGATGATAGAGCGCTTATTAGAACTAAAACCTGTACTTATTGACATGGTGAATCCAGAAGTTACACTATCAGAAGTAATGTGGGACCAAGTGAAGAAACTTAAAAGTTTGCTTTACCAACCATATATCACTACAAAGACAATTCAAGGCAAAGACTTGACTCCTGGCCAGTTTTTCAAGGAATGGAAGTCTCTGATCTACTGCCTTTCTAAGACAGGGGGTACCATAGCTGAAGGTATCAAGACCTCCATGGAAGTGAGAGAAAATCATGTAATGTTAGCTGGCATTTATCTTGATCCTAAGTACAGATGTTTATTAACAGATGAACAACAAAGCAAAGCAATGAATGCTGTGTGTGATATAGCAGTTAGAATGAGAAAGTCTCAAGAATGTCCAGAACAGGAAAATGAAAACATTCCATCATCATCTTCTACTACCACTTCTGATAATGAATTTGACTTTGAAAAAATCATTGACAAACAACATGGTGCAAAAGAAAAATGTTCTCGATCAGGATTTGAAAACGATGTGCCACATGGTGGTCCTCTTAGTACCTTGACTAAATTCAAGTTAGCCGTATGGGAATCTCTTAGTGAAGTTAAAAAATTTAATCGTCAGTCAAAGATGTCAGTACAAGATGCAAGAGTTAAGTACCCTGAAATTATACGAGATGTCGCACAACTTGTTCTTGCATTACCCTCTACTCAAGTTAGTGTGGAACGTTTATTTTCAGCACTTAAAATCATAAAATCTGATTTGAGAGCAGTAATGAATGAGGACTTGATTGAAGCAATCTTGTTCTTAAGAACAAACTGTTATACATAGTTTTGAATTTTAAAAATCAGTTTATGAAAGAATTAAAGTATGAATTTGTTTGTTTCAAGTTTTAACTTTTAATGCAGCTAATATCATTTGATAAGTTTCTTTTCAGTTTTCAGAATTTAATATTTTTTTGTTAATCATCAAAATTGTATTAATAATTTTTTTTTGGATTTATGTATTAAAACAGTCAAATTGGAAAAAATTAGTCTTAATTTGTATGTTTTAATGTAGCTAATGTCATTTGATAAGCCTCCCTTCAGTTTTCAAAATTTAGTTTTTTTGTTCATCATCAAATTTCGATTAATATAATTTCTTTTTGGATTTATGTATTAAAAAGGTCAAATTTAGAGAGTATTTTTAGCCTTTATTGCAAATATCATTCAACAGTGTATTCATCTGTCTGTTGTTGAGTATGATCAATGACCACTCTAACTACATTTGGATTTTGATAACTTGACAAGAGCTGGAGCCAGAGCCAAACATTTAAAAAAGATGGCTCCGGAGCCAGAGCCAAAAGTTTTTTTTCTGGCTCCACACCCCCGATTACAATATAGTTTACATTGATGTACAGTGCAGTATAGCCAAAATTTGAGTTTTACTATTATTGTCCATTTGTTCTTCCTAGGTTAATGGTACCCTCAGATAACTCAAAAATTTAAACTAGAATGGCCTAATCCCTAAGCTTGCCAGATAAAGGTTTTACTGTACTGTACAGTGCCCGCGAAAAGTATCCGATCACTCAAGAAAATACAATATTTTCCCTTAATATTCAGAGACACGTAATTCACTTTCTATTTGTTCTAGCGACATCTGGTAACTTTGAGGTTGCTCGCTGATATGAGAGCTATCCAACGCATTCTCAAATTAGTGTTCTGGTAGCCTTCGTTGCGGGTGGCTGTGTCTCAAATTTGTCAGATTTCACTGTTTGTGTAAATTTCTTGATATTTTTTTTTTTTTTTACAGAAAGTGGTGTAAATAAAATTTATATATAATGTGCGCTAAAAAACAACTTAAGAGTGATTGTCGAGGTGCTATTGTTGCTTTGCATGCATGTGGGAAATCACAGAGACAGATAGCTAAGGAATTAAACATATCCCAAAGTACCGTTAATTTATGGGTTTCACGGGCTAAGAACAATGGTGGCCTAACCACGCCAGTCCCTAAAAAACGATCTGGCAGACCGAGAAAAACAAATTCGCGAACAGACAAACTTATGAAACGTTTAGTATTGAAAAACCCAACAATAACTGCGAAAGAAATAAAATTTAATATGAATAATTTGTTATCTGGTGTTTCTGAATGAACTATCCAGGAGCGGCTCCAAAAAGAACTCGGATTACCATCTCGCCATGCTGCTAAGAAACCGTTCATTAATGAAAAAATGCGTAAAAAACGTGTCGCATTTTGTAAAAAATACATTCATTGGACTGTTGATGACTGGAAGAAGGTTTTATTTAGCGATGAGTCGACATTTTTGACATTCAGAAGTTGTCCAAAAAAGGTTCGCCGGCCTATTGGCTCAAATAGGATGGACCCTAAATACACCCTAAAGACAATGAAACACCCTCCAAGTGTGATGGTTTGGGGTTGTTTCGGTTACTATGGGCGTGGAAACTTATATTTTCTTCCGAAGAACACAACTATGAATGGTGCATGGTATTTAGCAATGCTATAGGATAAACTTCCAATGGCAATGGCAATCCAAAGGACAAAAACATACATGCATGATGGTGCACCATGTCACAGGGCCAAAATAGTGACAAAATGGATTACTGACAATAAATTTGATATTTTGGATTGGCCTGGTAATAGTCCAGATCTCAATCCGATAGAAAATCTGTGGCTAATAATAAAAAATAAGGTTGAATGCCACGACACTGGCTCAGTCGAAAAATTACAAGAGGCCATCAAAAAGGTATGGTGCAAGGAAATATCAGTGGAAGTTTGTCAAAACTTGATTAAATCCATGCCAAAATGTCTAGAACAAGTCATCCAAACCAAAGGACAGATGACAAAATACTAATATAAGGTTAGTATACATTTAAACATTGTTTTTTATGTAAAAAATACAAATTTCAAGGGTGATCGGATACTTTTCGCGGGCACTGTATATCACTATAAAAATAATGTAATAATCCAGAGGAGCACGAGAAAGATGACTCAATATAAACTAGCTAGTCATACAAAGGACATGCTACCAGGAATGTTGCTGCTAGCTGCAAATGCTAAAGTATTGTACATACTATGTACATATCCTATCATATATATGAACAAGTATTGTACATATTATAATATGCAAAAAAATCTAATTTTTTAGTATTTACAACAATTTTAAATTATTTTTTGAAAATTTGAATTTTAGCTCATGCAGATAAAAAAAAAGGGTAATGAAATGTCCTCATCCTATCTCTGAATTTGTGCACGTCAGATGATCACTATATATATATATTTTTTTTTTTTTACTGGTATATGGTACAGCACAGCACTTCATAAAAGAAAAAAGGGTAAAATTTCTGATTTAAAGTACAGTAAACCCTCTGCAATTCAGAATAATAGGGACTCAAGCCTTTCTGAATTCAGGATGATTCCAAATTAGGTGGAATTTTGTGAATACTTCATATTACAAAATATTCGAATAAGTTATTCCATTCTGAAAAATCACAATGTTAATGCAATTCATAATTATTCCAAAATGTAATTCACAATAAATTTACTAAATTTTATGCACATTTCTGTCGGAATTAATGAATACAAACCTGTAATTTCTATGTAATTTCACATGATAACTACAATGTAATAAAAATTCAATCAAGTTTAAGATTACAAATTGCAGAATTAACATTGGATTAAGGGCCAAATTAAGAAAAAATAAATAGTTCAATTTCACAATTATTTACATTAAAAATTGCAAATTTTATCAATAAAGGTTATTCAGTTTTATGTAAAAACTATACAAACCTACAATATGGTACCCTTATTTCATAATTAAATACAAATTATTAATTTATTAAATTAAATAACTACAAAATTACCTCAGGAAATAATTGCCATACAATAGAACCCAATATGTGGGCATTGGGTCCACATAACAAGAAAAACGTATTATTTCGTATAAAAATTTTCCATCACTGGTGCATAAAAATTACTTTGAGAGAAGAAATAATGAAAAAAAAATTAGAGGTCTGGGGACTTTGTAAAGTCGGCAAAATTGAAGACAAAAGAATTTTATATTAGCTCATCTCAGGGGTTGTCTAGTTTCGAGTGATGCTTTAGGCATGGGAAAAGTGCTTCATCTTCCTATAAGTTCTGAGTGAATACCCAACAATATAAAACTAATAATACACAAGGATAGGCCTATTCCTTCAGGTATTTAAGTATAGTGAATGCCTATATTAATTAAACCAAATAAACTTGTTGCGTAACTCCATCACCTACATTGAAAGAGCTACATGCCATACAACCAGAAGTGAGAACCAATAAAATAAGGTATGTAATTTCCTTTTTTACCATTAGGCAGTGCTGAATACTAAATGAATTTAAAAAAAAACCTACTTAACAGTTCCTTCGAAGACCTCTACAAAACTTAACTAAAAAATGTAGGATTTTTGCCATTCAACTCCCCACCAACATCTGGAAATTTCCAATGGATGATAGTAATGGTAAATTACCTATAAGCCCTATATAGTTTTTCATATGGTGGCCCATGTGGGGACCTGATCCCTCTAAAATTTACACTAACACAAACAGAGGTTAAGCTTAGCTCATTGGGCCTGGCCCTAACTCTACCTTGCCATACCTAACATAATCAGCAAAGGCCAAGGCTGATAACCATAATAAAGCCTCATTCATTTAACACGCTTAATTCACTTTTGGTTCTAGACAATATAAGCTAATTTCAACCTGAGCCCTATGCTTTAAACTCAAAACAAAGCATCATTTAACAGGCTTAACTCACTTTAGGTCCTATATGAAATAGGTCCACTTAACACTAAGCCTACTTAGTAGACCCACAATATACACCTATTTAGTATGCCCACTAGGGTGGCTATCAGCATATAAGGACAAAAATTTTTTTTTTTTTTTTTTTTTTTAACTTCAGAGTTCAGAAGGTCAAATTTGGTTCTTTATGTGAAAACTTAGCATGCCATTTTTCAGAGCAATCAAATCATACCGTATTTAGGGGTGATGCACGGCAGTATAAAAATGTAGAGTAATATACTTTTAATCAATAGTAATAAAATACCCAATTTATTTCTTTGCAAAATTTGCAGAAATTATTATTAAAATGTTTATATGAAATATTCATGTTTTCAGATATATAGTTTTATTTATATCAATATACTTAACTATTACTTGTGATTTTTGGCATCTGAAAAACTGGCAAGGAACAAGCTGCAACTCAAATCCTCAGTTAACTACATGCTGAGGAAGTGCGTATGTGGTAGTAATTTGTGCTCCATTTATTTCCATTACAAGTTTCACACCCTAAAATCTTCAATTTTTTTGCAATCATGGCTAGAACTACTGTAGTTATAGTACTTGTTCTAAAACAGACACAGTATATGGCTTGTTGGTCCAACTTTACCAAAAAATATTGCACGATAAACTCCCTTCTCAGCAGCAAGTTTTGGCACATTTTTTACCATCATTCAGAGATGAAGCTCCCTTTGAAAGATAGTGCTAAGAACACTTTGATCAGTGTTATGGGTTTCTGGAAGAAAGCCAGTATTCCAACTGCGCATGAACATGATCTTGTTAAGTGGTTACTCAAACTTCATTCTGAAGGGAAAGCATTACAAAAAGTAAGTCCCATCAATCTCAAAAGCAAATTTCCAATGAAACACTTCACATCATAACTCAATGAACTATTTGACAACAATGCACACAAGAATGCTCTGTCTACGATGAAAATAGAAGATAAGAAATTTCTTATTGCTCAGCACAGTGGAAGGAAAGGTCACATAGCTGGCGTTGATAAAGTGACAACAATCAACAAAAGAAATAAGATAATTAGAGCAAAATTTTATTAGCCACAAGAGAAAACATGAAAAAGAAATATAAGAACTAAGCAAAGTTGCAACAATAGAGACGAGTCAATCCATTTGGAAAATAGTACCTTACATCTCAAAAATTAAAGTTTCTCAGGGTGACACCCAACCACAATTGAAGAAAGCAAGACCTCAAAACATAATGACTCCCAAATTAGTGCAAGTTCTAGACCATACAAAGACCAGCAGCTCATATCATTGCTGCTACAGCAAAAAGTTTAGGATATGATGTAAAGTCACGATTGATCAATAAAGATTCTATTCGCACTAAAAGGATGAAAATTAGAAGAGAAACTTCGGCTAATATCATTGAACACTTTACTCCAGAAACCCCACAAGTAGTTCACTGGGATGGGAAAATGCTACCCAAAATCACAGGAAAAAAGTCTATCAGTCATTTGCCTGTGGGTCATTCCATGACAAACCCTCAGATTTTGCTTAAATTTGGTTTATAGAATGGTCTATGCCAGTAAGTACGAAATTTCAAATATCAGCTCAATTGGAGTTATGGTTCAAAAGTTATGCTCTCCCCCTTTGGGGGGGGGGGGGGGGGGGGGATGAAAACTAAATATTCAAACCACCATAACTCAGTCCCTTACTTGACATAGAACAGTGACTTAAAGTGTTTATGAAAGGTAATTGCACACACAACAAATTAGCATAAGTAGAGAAAATGGCTAAAATTAACAGAAAAAAGTTACGACACTTTATTCCATTTGAATCTGTTCAAAATGAAGAAAAACATACATTAAATGAGAACACAGTGAATGCTTTGCGCATAGCAGAAAACAAAATAAAGATCTCTCTAGTTAGGCAATAGTTATCCTGGGTAGGATTGCCATTTTTTTTAATGTACACATGGGATTTATTTTCAACCAATTTACCCAACAATCGAATGGGGGAAGATATTTTATGGTAGGTACTAGTGTTTTATGTTTAGTTCTTAGAATACTAGTTTAACACATGTATTTACATTTTTAACAAGTACACCAATCTATATACCAGAAGTCAATGAGAATGTTGAACAGTTTGTTAGAAATTGTCTCAAGTGAAAGTAGTCATTTTCAAATCTGTAAATACCTATTTTATATGCAAATACACATATATTTCTTTCCATATATTGATAGAATAAGGTTGAAACTCATTTTTTGTATATATGAAAAACTTAAAAAAATCTGTAATTTAGAGGGAGCAAGACCCCTTCAAGTGGAATAAATTGGTGTAACTTTTTTTCTGTTAATTTTAGCCATTTTTTCTGCTTATGCTAATTTGTTGTGCGCAATTACCTTTCATACACACTTTAAATCACTGTTCTATGTCAATTACGGAGTTATGGTGGTTTGAAAATTTCCAGTTTTCACCCCCCCCCCCTTCAAAAAAGGGGGGAGCATAGCTTTTGAACCATAACTTCAATTCAGCTGATATTTGAAATTTGGTACTAGCATAGACCATTCTATAAACCAAATTTAAGCAAAATCTATAAGGATATGGTGCACTTTTTTTTTTTGCATGATTTGTCATGGAATGAGCCCTAGGTGGTAGTGACTGGTAAAGAAATTGGCAAGCTTCTTGCAGTCCCTAAACTTACCTCTGAAAGTGCAAAAGCGATTGTAAAGGCTGTTGTTGAAACGGTAAAAGAATGGAATTTAACCAACCAGATCGAAGCTATGTCATTTGATACCACAGCAAGTAATACAGGAAAGAGGGGAGGTGCCTGCATCCTGAATGAACAAATGTTGGACAAAAATCTTCTGCACCTAGCCTGTCATTTAAGTGATTACAGCTAGAATGGAGTAACATTGATAAGAGTAAGCTCAAACCAGTGATTAGTGATAAAGAAGTGACCTTAGACATATCTGAATGGAAGGAAATAATTGAATTCTATAAAACTAACCTAGAAGAACGTCAACCCAGAAATGATTACTGAGAAACCTTAGAATTAACAGTTGTTTCTGGGAGAAGTACCCCCACAAGGAAGAAAACTGATGCAACCAGGTGCTCTACATCATGCATGTTGGCTAGCAAACATAATTCATTCTATAAAGATTTATCTCCCATTCACAGGTTCATTTAACATCAAGAGAAATATCTTTAAGAAGATTCAATTTATTCACTACAAAGATTTATGTAAAAGCATGGTTCCAATGCCCACAAGCAACTTTAGCTCCTGCAGCAATTAAAAATTTACCTAGACACTGTTGTCTCCAAATATGCAGGCAAGGCATTCTGTAATCATTTGTGGTATTTAAGAGAGTCAGTCTCTCTCTCTCAGTCTCTCTCGACTTTCAGAAAGCCTTTGATAAGGTACCTCACCGCCGGCTAATGGCGAAAGTGCGCGCGCTGGGTATCGGTGGGGAAATAGGTAGGTGGATTGAAAACTGGCTGAGGAATAGGCGGCAGAGGGTGGTAATTAAAGGGGCTAGTTCGGGTTGGGCCTCGGTCACTAGTGGGGTTCCTCAGGGTTCTGTTTTGGGGCCGCTGTTGTTTACCATTTACATAAATGATATCGACGGTGGCATCGTCAGTCGGATCGCCAAATTCGCTGATGACACCAAGCTTGGGGCCAATGTTGGGACGCCCGAAGCGATCGAGGAACTGCGTGCGGACCTAGGTAGGATAGGAGAGTGGTCCGAAAAATGGCAAATGCCGTTAACTTGGGTAAATGCAAAGTGATGCACATTGGCTACGCCAATCCCAAGTCGGACTACTCGATGTTGGGCAGTAATATCGAGGTGACTGATTTAGAAAAGGACTTGGGTGTGCTAATTAGCAGCGACCTTAAGTTTACGAAACAGTGTGTAGAGGTGGAAAAGAAAGCCCAGAAACTATTGGGTTATATCAGGAGGCAATTTCAGTTTCGGAACAAGGAGATTGTGCTCTCACTGTACAATTCCCTTGTTCGGCCGTACCTGGAGTATGCTGTGCAGTTCTGGTCGCCCACCCTCAGGAAAGATATTGAGAGGCTGGAGCGAGTGCAGGCGAGGGCCACAAAGTTAATCCCTTCCGTTAGGCATATGGGCTACAATCGACGGTTACGCGCCCTGAACTTGTTTTCGCTTGAAACTCGGAGGCTGCGCGGTCAACTGATCGAGGTTTTCAAGCTCTTACGAGGGTTCAACGATGTCGATTTTAGAAGTATGTTTAGTTTAAATGATAACCCAACTCGCAACAATGGTTGGAAGTTGGATTTGAAACGGTTTAGGACTAGTGTGTGTGGGAATTATGTTACGTATAAGATCTGTGACACATGGAACAGGTTACCTTCGGAAGTTGTGAACAGTTCCTCTGTGGATCAGTTCAAGAAAAGGTTAGACGAAATCTTGCACACTATTTGAGTGTGTAAAGACATTTAGGACCTCAGTCTGCGGAAATTTCTTTTCCTGTAAAATAGTTGATATCTGGAACCAACTTCCCTCAGAGGATGTTTCCAGTCAAAGTGTAAATCTGTTTAAAAATAGGCTAGACAAAGTACAGAACACACTCATAGTTTAAGATCAAAACCTCAGAAAACTCTGCAGGAGTTCGCTTGCTCGGTGTCTCTGTGAGCAAGCTAAATATAGAGCTATTTATATATTCTCCACTTTCCTGTAAAATTTCCTTGGCTACTTTTCCAGGGTCAAGGTATTTTCTTCAACCTTTTTCCGTACCTGCCTCTGGCAGGGAGGGAGCGGAGGGTGGGGAGAGAGCCTTCTACTTTTCTATCCAGTTTTCTACTACTGCTAGGATAGTTGAAAGAAAAATAAACTTTCACAAAATTTTCCCTGGCACCCGTTGCCATTGGTACCTCCTCGGTATGGGCCACAAGGCCTTTTGAGGTACTTCTTTTCCTTGTAACTCCTTGTAACTCTCTCTCTCTCTCTCTCTCTCTAGGTAGACGTGCGGGACCCAGTATACCTTCAGTTCCCTCACAGACGTCATACAGGCAGGGTGCATGACTCCGCTCGCGACCCTGGTTTTTCTGTAAACGCGGGTTTGGGTAGATTTTACCCGGGGTTAGTGATAACGTACAAACAATACCCTGGGTAAATATTACCCAGGGTTAGTGATAGTGTATACCATATATCTTTTTTTGTGTTTCAGGGTGTGTTTATGCATTTTCATAGTGAAATTAATAATAATTATATTTAAAAATGGCTCAGAGTGAAATCCTTCACTCAGGAAGAGATTGAGGAGAAATTAATGGAAAGCAGTGACGATGAGATCGAGGATGTAATTGAGGGAGAAGTACTTTACAACAGCGATCTTGAGGATTATGTCCAGGAACCAAGTGAAGAGAGTATGATATAGATGAGCCCAGGTCATCACACCGCTGGGCTAAGCAACCGCGGCGTGCTAGGCCTACCACCAGCCACGTGGCCACACCTGGACCTGTGGCCACATCTGCTGCCTCTCCACCCACCCCAGGACCTGACACCTCATCTGTGGCCTCTCATTTGCCTTCTGTTTCTCCTCCTGCCTCACCTGTGCCTCCTCCTGTACCTGCCTCTTTTGTGCCTCCCTCCATGCCTGCTGCTGCCCGTGCTGCACCTCCTTCTAGTGCAGTGATGGCGAACCTATGCCACGACACGCATGTCAGCAGTGACACGCCGCAGGGTTTCAGGTGACACACGATGGATGTTGAAAATGTTTGGTATTCTGATGAAAAACTGCAATAAATCTTCTACGCCCTAGTACTTTCGATTAATAAGTCAGCTATCTATGATTTTGTAGTTAAATTTAAAATGCATGTAATCAAGTGACACACTTGGATAAAAAGGTTCGCCATCACTGTTCTAGTGGAAGGGGGCGGCGCCGTCGCCGTGACGAGGATGACTCCCCTGTGATCAACTTTGCAACCAGCAGTACTGCTGGTTTCAGGTGGAGTTGTCGGCCTCAGTTACCAGCAACCACAAGAACACCAGCAAGAAACATTATGCCTGCCTTTACACCAGGGCCAACACAGGATGCATCAGGTGCTGACACCACTGAGAAGTGCTTTTCACTGTTCTTTGAGGAGCAGATAATTCTAGCGATTGTGGAATGCACCAACAAGAAGATTGATATAGAGGCAGCAAAGTACACAAGGAAGATGGCAACACTGAAGAGGACTTCTGCAGCGGAGGTACGAGCATTGTTGGGGGTCCTCATCTTCAGTGGCGCTCAGAGAGACAACCATCTCACAACTAAGGAGATGTGGAATCCAAGTTGGGGCCCTGCAATATACCATGCTGCCTTGTCGGAGGGCAGGTTTGCGTTCCTACTTGCCTGCCTTCGCTTCAACGATTATGAGGCAAGCTAGTGACAAGTTTGCTCCCATCAGGCACATCTGGGACATTTTTATTGCTAATTGCAGAAAATATTATGTGCCTGGGGACTCCTTCGTCAGTTCTTTGGTGAAGTAGTGTCCAAGTTGTAGGTTCTGCTGTGGTAGGGTGGCTTGTTTCCCCAAGTATGGAATGCCTGCTAGAAGGTACTTACTATTGACTTCATTTGCAAGCACTAACTTGAGTCCATACTTTGCTGGTTTATTGGGGATGTACATCCGGAATGAGCACCTGCCCCTGAAGCCAAGCAGCTGCTCATCAACAGTGATGTTTTCCCCCCACCACACCAACAGGAACGTGACCACGGACAACTGGTTCACCTCTGTGCCCCTTGCTGCTGACCTCCTCCTCAACTGTGGAATGATGATCGTATGGACCATCAAGGGGAACAAGAAAGAAATACCGAGGGAGATGGTCACGAAGGAAGGTAGGACGCCAGGCTCTACTGCATTCCTGCACACCAAGGACCTAACTTTGGTGTCATACCTCCCTTCTACTTCCACCAAGAAGAAGATTGTGATGCTCCTCTCCTCCATGCACTCCCAGCCAACCGTAGGGACCACTGGGAAGCCAGAAGTTATTGAATTCTACAACAGCAAAAAGGAGGAGTGGACACATTTGATCAAATGTGTGCACAGTACTCCTGTGGTCGCAAAACCAAGAGGTGGCCACTGTGTATGTTTTACGGGATGATCAATGCTTCTGTCATCAACGCGTGGATCATCCACTGTCAAACAACCAGGAAGAGGGGAGGAGTGACACCTCAAAGGAGACATTTCCCCATCCCTATCAAGACCACTCAGGAATGTCTTATGTTCAGTGTGTGACCTCCCAACCCCTACTGCTGCTGCCAACACATCTGGTTCTGTGGTAGCAGATGCGACTGGGCCCATGGTGAGGTGTGTGGAGTGCCCCAAAGGGTCCGACCGCAAAACCAAACATAAATGCCGTCTCTGTGGCCGAGCCGTGTGCGCCCGGCACTACTACACTGCCTGTGATGCATAAGTAAGTTATAATTCTTTGTTTTTGCCTGCCATCCTTAGTTATGAAACTAATAATGGATAATTAACATTTACTGTTTGTTTGCAGGCGGACTGAAACAGTAAAAAAAAATGCATATTGCCAACCATAACATTTACGCTTCTCAATAAATGCCCCTTTTTGTCTTATCTCCTCTACAGTATATGGTGATGCTGCAAGGATGTGCGTCTCTGGGGTGATGCTCACATGTCTTGGGGGTGTGTGACAGCAAGGACAAGTCTTCAGTTGTAGCCATCTTTACGCTCAGGGACTTAATATTAAGTTTTGTTTTTTGCCAAAGAAATTCCAATATTTTTTAGTACCCCCTCACTGCTCACTACTACTATCTTTTAAAGTTTTACAGGGGGGATAGCATAGCATATTACTTAAACTTTTCATGCATTTTTAGTTATTTAATAAATTTTGATTGGAACTATTTTTTTTTCATTTTTCAATTTCGGGTATTTTTTTACCCGACATTAGTGATGGTGTAACTGGAACATGACGTTAGTGTTCTAGGGTTAATGTGAACAGATTCCAGATTATCAAAATGCTTCCAAGATTCTTAAAAGCATGAAGGTTGTCAATGATATAGCAGAAAGGGGAGTAGCATTGATACAGGAATAGCTTGAAATTTGTTAATTCATTCTGGAATAACAACGAAATACAAAATGACAAAATTCAAGGTAGATTATAACGTTTCAATGAGAAAACATTTTACTGTATTATGTTATTAAACAGATTAATCAATCAAATTCTACTCATTTTTCAGCAAAATATAATACATTAAACGTTGGTAAACAGTTGAATTTCGTCAATTTCAATCATTTTTTTTCATATTTTTTAAAAAAACAACGAATCTGCGAATATGGATGATGGATTGTGAAACTATAGGTAGTAAAGGATTGACAGGAATGAGAAATGAGGAAGAGTTTTTGCTTCAGATCATTGAGGAACATCGTAAAACATTCCCAGATGCAAGAAAGAAAACATTAGTTGAAGGTCTCCAAAGTTCAACAAGGTGATAGAGAGTTGTTGGCACCAATGAAACCCCCTCCATTGAGAAGAAATATTCACCCTTACAGGTGAGGGGGACCTGGAGCGGAACTCAAAAAATACTAAGCTAAAATCTTGTAGACTCTTGCAGCACCTCTAAAATATTTTCAATTTGTATACAAATTGGTATTCAGAGTTTTTTATGGAATAGAAACAAAATTATAGGTTCCAAACTTAACTTTTTGAAGATTATGTTTATACAGCCACTCTAATGCCCACCTTATTTTACCTTAATTAATTGGCCTAATATACTCATACACTAAAGGCCTACTTCAAACACTACAATTTAAACATACTAGAAGCCTACCTCTCAAAGTAGGCCTTACTCTTTACACACAAGGCCTATCCTAACTAGAAACACTTGTAAATTTTTAATTGAACCTGTGGTGTACATTATAAAATTTATTTCAGCAATTTAACTCACTCACAAGATGCTTTAACATCACAAAATTAAACTCAGAACTTCAACATCTTGCAGACCTAAAGCAATTGCAAGATGTCAAACCTACACCAACCTAATACATTCTAAGTCCTACTTCACATATCGGCCCAACCCAAGTCCTACTTCACATATCGGCCCAACCCAAGTCCTACTTCACATATCGGCCCAACCCAAGTCCTACTTCACATATCGGCCCAACCCAAGTCCTACTTCACATATCGGCCCAACCCAAGTCCTACTTCACATATCGGCCCAACCCAAGTCCTACTTCACATATCGGCCCAACCCAAGTCCTACTTCACATATTGGCCCAACCCATTTCCAAGTCCTACTTCACATATCGGCCCAACCCATTTCCAAGTCCTACTTCACATATCGGCCCAACCCATTTCCAAGTCCTACTTCACATATCGGCATAAAACAGACCAGGCTTGATATAAGGGTCTCAAATGCAACATTTGACAATCTTTGCTCAAGCAAATTGGTTAACACAAAATTCAAAAATAAAACCCTACAAAAAATATATTACACACAAACACACACACATATATATATATATATATATATATATATATATATATATATATATATATATTATTTCAACTGCAAACAACGCACAGTATAATTAACGTAAAGAATGACGCTTGTATAGAAGAACATTCCGCGCAAGATGAGGAGGGAGAATGAACAAATGAAAAAATGAGGTAACCACCCGGGAATCGAACCCAGGATCTTCCGATTGCCGGTCAGATATGATAACCACTACACCATGGGCCTCACATGATCAGAAGTCGTAATTCTCCTACATACGCGCAGAAACCAATGCCCGGAGGGGGCACCTCCCACATGCCGCACATATATACATTTCAACTGCAAACAACGCACAGTATAATTAACGTAAAGAATGACGCTTGTATAGAAGAACATTCCGCGCAAGATGAGAAGGGAGAACGAACAAATGAAAAAATGAGGTAACCACCCGGGATCTTCCGATTGCCGGTCAGATATGATAACCACTACACCACCATGGGCCTCACTCCATCAGAAGTTGTAATTCTCCTACATACGCGCAGAAACCAATGCCCCGAGGGGGCACCTCCCGCATGCCACACATGTATATATATATATATATACATACAGGGTGGGCCCTAAGTTTCCATACATAGGAAAAATAAACATTTTTTTATGGACAACCATTTTTATTTATATAATATGCTCTACATGGTTGCCATTGTTTTGAACACATTTCAATACGTGTTCCCCACTGTTGATGAACACGCATTAGCACAGTTGACGTTATGCTTGTAATGGCGTTGGTGATACGTTCCTTTAGATGATTTATGTCTCGTATCTTTTCCTGATACACCATGGCCTTCAAGTGCCCCCAAAGATAGAAATCAAGGGGGGTGAGATCTGGGGATCTGGGAGGCCACTCCACAGGACCACGCCAACCAATCCAAGCATCCGGAAACTGCTGATCCAAATACCGACGCACGTGAAGACCATAATGAGGTGGAGCTCCATCTTGCTGGAAGTAAACTGGGAAATTACCTTCCTCGTTTAGCAGGGATGGGAAAATCTCTTCTTGCAACATGTTAAGATACCTTTCGGCATTAAGATTTCCACTGACAAAAATTGGTCCAATAATTCTGTCACCCCATATCCCAGCCCACACCATCACTTTACCGGCACCTTGCATCTTCGTCGGACTCAGCCAGTTAGGGTTAGCATTACTCCAATAACGTATGTTTTGCTGATTAACCTCTCCATTGACGTAAAAATTTGCTTCATCAGTAAACAAGATCTTACAAACGCATATTCTTAGGGTATCTGAAACACAAAAACAAACGTTTAAATTTTCCTATGTATGGAAACTTACGGCCCACCCTGTATATATATATATATTTTCTGTTCCTCCTTGATAATGTGAATATATCACGAAAGCGCTCGGACTTTGTGTTTCCTTTTCCTTGTGGTTGTTTGCTTATATTATATATATATATATATATATATATATATATATATATATAACGTAAAGAACGACGCTTTGTATAGGAGACTTATCCGCGCAAGATGAGAGCGAAAGAACGAAACAATTGGAAAAATGAGGTACCCACCCGGGAATCAAACCCAGGATCTTCCGATTGCTGGTCAGACATGATAACCACTACACCATAGGCCTCACCCAAACAAATGCTCGTAATTCCTCTACATACGCGCAGAAACCCGGGTGGGTACCTCATTTTTTTCAATTGTTTCGTTCTTTTGCTCTCATCTTGCGCGGATAAGTCTCCTATACAAAGCGTCGTTCTTTACGTTAATTATACTGCGTGTTTGCAGTTATAATGTATATATATGTATCATTGTATATACCTTACAAAGGTTCCGCGTGATGATTTCTCATTTCACTCTGTGTTTGTGGCACATGCAACCTGTCTGAACATCATAAAGGATCAGAGTAAAGGCTTTTATTGCTGCACTCTGGTTCTGTGCACATAATTTTATGCCAAAAATTATATGGTTAGACAGTGGCACATACTTCAAATCTGGAGAGAGATATTATTCAGATTTCTAACCAACAAAGGTTTTTATGGCCTACCTTGGGCCAAACTACTCCACAAGGGTCTCATGGCCTCCCTTGTCCAGAGACCAAACATGAAAGCAGTACCTATAAGATTCAAAACCCCAAGCACTCCAGATCCACTTGTGGAGTAACATTTACTCTACCAAAACTATGGGTATTGATTAGTCTGAAGTGGTGAGAGGTTTGAATACGGTACAAACTCATTTAACCAAACACAACATGGAAGTACATTTCAATTAACTCACCAACTTAGAAGTCCCTTTAAAACATAAACAGTTAACAAAACATGACAAAACTCCAAAACAATATTAGTAAACAAGCGTTTAAAAACTGGTGACTCGTAAAACTTGCACAAATAATGAGCAGTTAAAATGTTTAATAATTGTACATTATTTCCATTAATTTCTTATACCCTGGGGAGTCAAACTGATTAACAACTTCAACTAAACTTAAGAAGATAGCCTCAAACTTTTATATTTAAAAAGGTCTTGAATAACCTTCCTCTTTCTATGTATAGAAATAAATGCGTGTTTGAGAAACACTGTTTATCAAAAACTTTAATGTACAAGTTCAATTCAATTCAAAATTGAGTAGAATTAGCTGGTTACTTTTCAGAATATTTCTTTTAATTCAGATGTTATGAATTATTAGATTCTGGAACTACCAAAATGTTCTGAATTAGGAGGAATTACTGTAATTACACTTCAAAAATTTTGCAATATATTAATCCTTACCAGAATTGTTGGAACCCACTAAGTTACTAGTACTTGGATGTACTGGGGTCAAATCCTATGAGTAGTAGGGGTTAATTTTGCATTGTACAAACTTTTGTGTGACACCTTGATATTTTACAATTTTACAATTTTAAAAATTCACTTTTTTTACTTTTTCAAGTAAAGTAGTTACACTAGTAACTACATGGTACAATACCCTTTACATTACCACAGCTCAAATTTGGCCTACATTTTAGTTGGTAGATATTTAGTACATTAGCTTCAATAATGCAGAGGTTGGTAGTAGTGAAGTAGATATACTTAAGTACCTGTACTTAAGTAGCTTTTTCAAGAATGTACTTTTTAGAAAGTACATTTTTTTATAATACTTTTACTCTAACTTAAGTACAATCTTCAGAAATTTTTTTTACTTAGCTTAGTACAATGTTGCAAAAATCTGAGAAGTACAAACAAAATGGCTGTATGCTTGACAATTTCACTCAAAATTGGTAAAAAAAACTCTGGAAAAACCCACTTTCAATGTCAGGTATTAAGAGGGGGAATTAACAACCATATAGATATGTTGAAGTCATTTCCATCACTTATGGACATATCCATATGGCTAAATACACCACTTCCTGCATCTGCAGCCTGTGAATGACTGTTCAGTTTTGCTGGACTAATTTTTAGTCCAAAAAGAGCCAGGATAGATTGCAAAAACTTTTAAAATCAGCTGTTGAAACTAAGAAATTTTGTACATAATGCATACTACTTATAATAAATTATTAGATAAATTATAGTTCTTAATATAATAATTCCTACTTATAATAATCCTAATTCTGTATCCTAATGAAGTCAGTTTGCCATAATGATATTTATTTTATATTATTATATATTTGTAATGCATTTTATTTCATTTTTGAGAAAGTACATAAAACACTTACTTTTGTACTTCAACTTTAGTAAAAGTACACATTATCAAAAGTAGGTACTTAAGTACATTTTTTTTAAAGATTACTTGTATTTTAACTTAAGTAATAAATGAAAGTACTTTATCCACCTGTAATAATGTATGCCATTTTTCCAAAAACACTTCATTTATGTATGGAAATTAGAGCTAAGGGCTATTTATAAGGATCTTTTAACTACTTTTTGCAGTCTCACCTAGTAATTAACATTTTGCTGTCTTATCACAATGAGAAAACAAGAGAGCTACATTCTTACCTGAACCTCTTATCAGGTCTGACAGACCAATTCATGCTGTAAAGAGTCCAAGGGGCAACATACTTGTAAATCTCTTTCCGCTTTGGAGGTGGGTGAGTGGACATTTTCCCCAGTATTTATTGTTGCTTATATAGCTTGGTGTCTAGTCTAAAATACTTGAAATAACCTGTAAATTGTGATGCAGAAAGTATAATCTTAACTATATATATATATCCAATCATTTTCAGTAACAGTAAACTTAAAGTATATTAAAGGATTCTTAAAGATAGCTAATTTACTTTATTTTATTTGACATTAAACAATAAATCTCAAACATTAGTTTCGTAAACAATTTCATTAATGTAAATCAATGGAATGATTTGTAACCAAGTTTAACCACAGTCCAAAAGTGAATTGGGCAAGTTTAACCCACCCACGCAAAGTACTAACAGTAACAGTTTGTGACACCATTTTAACTAATAACATGCAATATTCTAATTGCTAAAGTAGGCCAATATTTGCTTGTCAAAGGCAGTTTTAGAGTATACAATGAGGATATATTGTAATGAAACTAAATTAATTGGTGTAGGCCCTATACAGGACTTATTCTACAAATAAAATTTCAATGCATTTCTGACTTTTAATAAATTGAGGGAATTAATGTGAATAATCAGTCAAAACTGCAGTAATAAAACTAAACTACCCTCATATCCTTTCAATGACCAAATTATTTTAGAACTATTACCGCTATATTAGACATGCAAATTCCAGTAGCTATCAATACCTCTAAAGCTGGAGTGTGGAGAGTGAATGAACTGAAACTTATATGGAGTCACTGCATTTAAAAGTAAAGTCTTGATTATCCAAAGTAAGTGGTTTCATAGGCATCTTGGGACATATTAATCTCAGCTGTTCAAAAACCACATCAACACGGTTAAACTTGAAAGCATGTTGGAACCAACACCAATCTTCACTGCAGTTTCACCTTTCTTAAGCTAGTCTAAAGCAGCTAGCTTTTCCTTCAATGATTGAGCTACAGTTTCTTTCTGAAGTTATGATTATTTATAATTATAATTACTGTATTACAATTTAAAATAAACACAGCATAGGACAAGATGGCATCCAACTCAAAGTGGCACAAAAATGAGAAATAAATGAGCCAATCAGAATGCAGCATGTTTAATGAGAACATCACTTGAAGTTGGACACATGGACTACTTACTCAGTCACCCTGGTGCTCGAATCAGCTTGGATGCAGTAGATTTTGGAGAGAGTCACTCACAACCAGCTCAGTTAATCACCATCTTAGATAATCAAGACTCGACTGCATAAAATTATATTCTAAAATGTTATTTTACTTTACAAATTTCTAATTTCCACCAAGATCATAATTTTTTTTTCTTTTTAAATGCTGATGAAAAGTAGTTTTATTTAAAACAAGCTTAAAAGTTATTGAATAATGTAACAAATTATCTTTTCACATATCCTCTTAAATATACAACATATCCAAAAATTATTGGGGCAAAAAATAATTACGGTAATGTTTCTTATTAATCACTACATATTCAGTATACATAGTTGCTTATATTCCCAAACTGTCCAAGTTTAGAACACATTCACAAATGACCATTTGTTGCTACAATGTGTATCCAATGCTCAAACTCCATTAGATCATTAGCAAGTTGCTCTTGTGGAATGCATCCAGCAACTTGTTTCTTTGATATAGTTCTGCCAGACTACTGGGTTTGTCATGATACAAAAGTTAAAGTTTTAACATACCCCCATAGATAAAAATAGTAAGGTAATTCGAGTGGCCATGCTATCAGTTCACCACAGCCTATGGTAGGGTGGAGTGAAAAAATCAAAAGTGCCAGGATCAAAATTGAGGGGATCTAGATAGTTGTCTTTTGTCCAGGATTAAACTTTAAAACCAATTTTGGGTGGTTGCATACAAAACTGACTGCTACCAGCCAATTTGTACAAATTGTATGTGCGTGTGACCAAAATTTGAACCCAGTGACCTATCTCGGGTTCTGGACATGATAGAAAGAATTTAAAAACTGTTTATGATTAGAGTTGCACCGATGTATCGGTATCGGTATCGGCCACTTTTCACAAAGTATCGGTATCAGCCGATACTGTTCTGAAAACCGATACCGATACTTTGAATTACTGTTTTTTGAAGAAATTATCTTATTTTATATATTATTAAATTTTTTTATTATACAGTAATATCTTATTTAGTTGTTTAATATATATTTTATCAAAATTAGCAATGTTTACATTTACTAACAAAACAAAAAATCATAAAATGTAACTATAGGCCCCTATACAAGATTACAAATATTCAATACAGTAATACAGTATCATATAAATATACAATTTCAAATTACAGTAATAGTTTTCAGTAAAAATGAAAGTTTTGTAAAGTTGTTCATAGATATTATATCATTTACTTGAACTTTTATTAATAATCAATTTTAAAACAATTAATTAAAAAGTATCGGTATCGGCCAAAATATTGGTATCGGTGCAACTCTATTTATGATGTATTTTTTACCTCAAGCATATTAAAGCATTTGCAGAGGGCTGCAGGCTCAATAATAGAGCAAAAACCCCACATTTCATCATTTTTGCTCAGAAAATGCAATTTTCTGGCCCCTTCTCCAATTTTTTTTTTTTATTTGAAATTATATTTTATATTTGGCTTTTCAGGTTGAATTTATAGAATTGATAAATACATGTATTTTGATAACCTTATTGCTAAAAAATACTGCATAGGAGGATGTTAAGACACAGTGACAGTTAAAATTCTTGATGGATGTCACAGATTTTCAAACAAACAGACTCACTCCCCAATGGAAAGCTTCCTCTTGGTAGAGATGTCATCCAATGTGTAATGGCAGAAGAGAACTGGACAACCAGACAAGCAGCTGATACACTTGCACTAAGTCTGATTGAACACTGGATTTGGTGCAATGTCTATTCAATTTCACGCCCCAGCATCACCAGCAAGATTCAGATCTAGTCAAAGAATTTTCGAGGTAAGACTCAAATTTTCAGTCCCTTATAAAAAGATTTAAAATATGTCATACTTTTATAAATTTTGTAGTTACACTTATTCGTTTGTGACTAATTTTATTAACAATCATGTGATTCAGTGATTTGCAAATCATAAGAATAATCAGTAATAAATTCTGTTTTGACTAGAACTTAAGAGTTTATAATTGAAATTTGCATTCACAACATTAAAGTTTTTGTAATTTTGTAGGTTTGATAGATATCCAAAAAAGAAATGTGGTGACAAGTTCCGGAGTGATCTTTCTTCCTACATTGAAAAAACTTCCAAGTTGTTTGACATCTTTTGTGGGACTCAAATTTGAGAAGATATTTGGAACATTTGTATCAACTCAAAATGACAGAAGACAACTATGCTTTCTATGAGGACCAGAAAACAGCTAGAATAGGATGATGCATTAGTTTTAAGGAACACCTTACATCAGATCAAAAGGAGAGGAGTACAGCAGGAGCAAGCAAAAGAAGAGAATTGGCAAGTTTTATCTATATAAATTAAAAAACTTTTGATTAATGGCCACCAAAAATCTGGGTTTCTTGAAATGATTGTGCTACAAATTATAAAATTTTATTTTGGCATCTTTGGTAAACTATGTATCATGATCATATTTTATTTTATTATCCCCAGGGAAGAGCTCAGAAGAGTTTTTCAAGATGTTCCATCAAGCTCAGCAGCAATTCATGACAATGATCTCAACAGTCAAGTCAGGGCAGCCTGGAATCACATGATGAAACAGCTGGTGTCAGTGAACAACAGGAATCCAGGAGAACAAAAGAGGAAGAGTCTACCAAACCTCACTCAGCAGTGTGACAGGTATTCTGTAGTTTAAAATACAAGTATGCTTTGAACACTCTTGTTGCTCTGTTGACAATACCTTTGAAACAATTATTTATAATCCATGTAACATTGCTAATAGTTAAGAGTCCAAATCTTGGACACTGCTGTCCCCAATGAACATCTTGTTAGAATATTACCTTGATATAAAATAAAAGTCTTACCAGGTATCAAGTGACAGAGCCAGAGCAGCAGCTGCATCAACAGTTTTAGAGGATTATAGAATTATCACTACTACTGATAAGGTGAACGTAATTGACAGGTAACAGTCCAATTATCTTGTACATTAGTATCTGATTCAAATCAAGTATTTCACAAAAAGGCACAAGTTTCAAACAAGTGTTGAAATTTAATATATCGTTAGTCGAAACCTATGGAGCTTGCTTAAATAACTGTCTTTAAAATTGAGTAAATGTGCACTATGAATTTGCAGGAACAAGCTGAGAAGAGACCATGAAAAATATCAAAGCCAAAAGAAGAGGAGGGTAAATTATTTGAATTGATGGATGCCATTTATGTGGATGGTCGCAAAGATACAACAATGGTGACAGTTGAAGTGAATGGCAAATATTACAGAAGAACTGAGCTAGAAGAGCACTACATAATTGTAAGAGAACCTGGTAAGATTTAAAATTTTGAATTTTAATTTGCATTTTGTAACATATATTACTCAAAATATTTAAGATGAATTTTATTTTAGATATAGAAATTGGAAAATAGATATAAACCCTGAAATATCTTAAAAATTCTCTAATTTCTGAATACTATTTTAGGTGATTTCTACCTCTCACATGTGACTCCAAGTAATGGCAAGGGTTGACTATTGCAACAGATATATACATGGCCCTCAAAGACACTGAATTATAAACCAAACTTGCCATGATAGGATCTGATAGGACTAATACAATGACTGGTTGAAATGGTTGGGTGAGATAAAACAAACCAAAAATGCTCCTTAAATCATTGATGACAAAAACAAAAAGATGCAAAACATGCCAATGCAAAATGAGGGATGCCTTTTTTCACTTTCTAGCCACTCAGCTTTTGCAGCCTCTAGTTAAGTGTTAATAAAGTCAAACATAAGCAGATACTATACATAGGTAATGCAAAAGTGCCAAAATCAGTTTAATAGGGCATCTTGCTAGAAATAGCTCTGGAGCTAGTGTTAAAACCTAATCCAATATTTAGCCCTGATAGTCCTTGTTGAACGAGAAAAGTTGAGATCATAGTCCATTACTAGGGTGACCAGATTTTTTGTTACCCGACACTAGGTCTAATGAAGCCTTTTAGCGGTGCTCTATGAGAGAGAACGCATTGAAGCCTTTTGAAGTGCAATTTGCAATTGCATTTTATAAAACTCATGCATGTAGTATTTAGCCTAATAATAATATTTTTAAAAAATATGATGCGAAAAGGCTTTAATATAATGTTTACTCGCCTATTTAAAAAATTAATTGTACTTGGCATTAGTTTTTGTTTTAAGAGTGGTGTTTGATCCTTTAGGTAATCGTAAAATTTAACAATTCATATTGTAGTTGCATTTTGTCATTAGTGCTGCTTTTAACATTTCTGTATTTAAGACTCTTTTCTAGTGTCCAAAAATCATTCAGAGAGAAAATACTCTGTTGGTGCATTTGATCCAGGCAAGTACGAGCAAAATTCAACTATCTTAGAAAGGTTTTTAAAGGGGATATTTTGGTTATCAAAATGTGTAAAAATTTCTACCTACTTTATATCAACATCTAATTCCTTCTGGCTCCATTCTTTGATTTTTCTGTCATCACAAAATATTTCACGTGGGTAACTTCATCAAAAAGTTGTGTCATTCAGAGTAAAATCTGATTTTCCTAGAAAAATAAATTCCATGCTTTCTCAAATTTGTGTCCAGGACAGTAAGTTACGAAGGAGAACCCATTCAAAAATTTCTACTTTAAAATGCTGGCTCCACTGATTCAAATAACACTGGTCAACAAAGATTTTTCATCAGAGTAAAATTTGTGGTGGCTGGATAGCATTTTTCACGCTGATTCCAAAACTGCATTCAGATTTTTTCTAGCACATAGTTTTCAAGATGAAGGCATATATATAACCACAGATTTAACCATTTTAAATAGGCAAAATACTAATATTTCAACATTTGATTGTGTTTATTTTACTTGTATTTTTTTTAGTTTATTCATCTTATTTATTTCAATTATCTTAATTATACATCTTATGTATTTCAGGTGTGAGCTTTTACGTCTAGCAGCATTGTGATTCAGGCAACAACACCGTGCTTTGTGTGTCAAAAGATCAGTCCAGTCCAAGAACTTGTTGTGTCAAGTTGGTGTACATTTTTTTTTAATTTATAGTTTGCTCAGGTCAGTCAACATGCCTCGACAATGTAAGAATGACCCCGACAAGTTCTGTTTCGTATGCGGCCAGTTGACAACTAAAACACAGTGATGAAGTATTACAACCGACATTAAGAAAATATACAAGCTATACTTTGGTTGCCATCTAGCTGACCAAGATAAACCATGGGCGCCACATCAAATCTGTTCTGGCTGTTCAAATGGATTACGTGATTGGCTTAAAAAGAAAGCTTCAATGCCATTTGCCATACCCATGATATGGAGGGAGCCGCGAGATCATCATGAAGACTGTTATTTTTGTAGTGTGAACTTAATGGGGTTTTCTGCCAAGAACAAACACCAGATTGTATATCCAAACTTGGATTCAGCACGTAGACCAGTAAAACATGATGAAACATTGCCCATTCCAATTCCCCCAAGTGATAGGCTAGATTCTATCATAGATGACATGCAAAGTGATGAAGGTGCAACTGGCGTTTCCAGACCATCTACAGAACCAGAGTACACTTTTGAAGGTAGACATTTAGAGCCTAAAAAGTTAACCCAAG
Organism: Bathynomus jamesi; assembly: GCA_023014485.1. Taxonomy (NCBI): domain Eukaryota; kingdom Metazoa; phylum Arthropoda; class Malacostraca; order Isopoda; family Cirolanidae; genus Bathynomus; species Bathynomus jamesi. The sequence continues at coordinate 48,947 of JAJOZX010006069.1, forward strand.
AATAGTTGAATGATCTTGTTAGAGACTTATCGCTGTCTAAAGAGAAATCAGAGCTTCTCACCTCAAGACTAAAGGAGAACAATTTACTTGAGAACAATGTTTGTATTAGTTACTACCGAAAGCGGAATTTTGAATTAACAGCATTCTTTTCAGTAGATGGTCCTCTCTGTTATTGCCATGACATCAATGGACTATTTACAGCCATATCTCAGACGTATGTGGCATCTGAGTGGCACCTCTTTATTGATTCGTCGCAGAGAAGCCTGAAAGCAGTTCTTTTGCATAATGGTAATATAATGCCATCCATCCCCATTGCCCATTCCGTTCATCTAAGAGAGACATATGACAATATGGATATACTACTTAAGGCAATCAAATACGAAAGTCATCAATGGAATGTTTGGGGAGATCTAAAAGTTATAGGAATGCTTATGGGTATGCAGTCAAGATTCACAAAATTTTGTTGTTTCCTTTGCCTGTGAGACAGTCACGCCACTATAGAACATTACACCAAAAGTGACTGGCCACTTAGGTATACATATGTCCCAGGGATAAGCAATGTCCAGTCTGTCCCTTTAGTGGATCCCCAAAAGATCTATCTGCCACCTCTTCACATTAAACTTGGTTTAATGAAGAATTTTGTTAAAGCAATGGGTAAAGTCAATTCTGAAGGGTTCCAATACCTTTCAAGGAAATTTCCGAAGGTTACTGCAGCAAAATTGAAGGAAGGAATTTTTGTTGGGCCACAAATAAGGGAGGTTTTGAATGACACTGAATTTGAAAAAGTCCTGAGTCCGCTGGAATTGAAGGCTTGGCTGGTGTTCAAATGGATATGTGAAAACTTCCTTGGAAGCAACAAGTCACCTGCGTATAAGGATGGAGTCAAGAACCTCCTTGATGCCTTCAAAGAAATAGTGTGTCAAATGTCGTTAAAAATTCACTTCCTGCATTCCCACTTAGATTTCTTTCCTGAAAACCTTGGTGCAGTGAGTGACGAGCAAGGAGAGCGCTTCCATCAAGATATTCAGATGATGGAGAAGCGCTACCAAGGATATTGGAATGAAAGCATGATGGCGGACCATTGTTGGATGCTGTATCGTGACAATCCAGGCCAAATTTACAAAAGGAAATCACACTCACAGCGCTTTTAATAAAATAATGTATATATTCTTTATCTATAAGTACAGTACATTGAATAAGGTATATGATGTATTTGTTGTTTAGCATTCCTAAGTGTGATCTATACATCCATAAATTTTCTTATAGCAACATCAAAAACTTAAAAATATCAAAACCAGCGTGTCTATATAACTATACATGCTAGAAAAACAAAAACCAGATTCGGAATCAGCGCGAAAAATGCATTAAGAAAAGTATGATCATGTTTGTGATAAGGGAAAAAAGTTTCATTTTGTTGGCCAGTGTAATCAATACAGATTGCATAAAATGAAGAAACTGCCATTTTGAAAATTCCTACATTTAGAGATTGTCTAAATCCTTTAACATCTGGCAGACCATCAGGGGTAAAAATGATTTGGCTTTTCTTTGTTAATTTTAACTTTGAATCTTTCAAAATACTGGCTACTTCTGACAGGGAAGCTTTTCAGGGATTCAATTTTTAAGGTACAATCATGGAATATTGAGCTCTGGCTATGCACAAAAAACAAAAATGCTTCCACAAAAGGGTTCTCAAAAAACTGATAATAGTAGGACATTTTTCTTGGGACAAAAATTTTTAGAACCCTTTCGATAGCTGGTTTCAAAGCTAACCACCTTGTCTTGCTATAGCCTAATAATTTCTGGTACTCTATACAAAGATCACTGCATATATCTTTTAGCTGTTCCACTCTCACTGTATAAATGTAAAAGTAAGAGTAAATTTTTACAATTATAACTTCCACATCAATTGGGAGGCAGTCAGAAACAGTTTTTATGCAGTTATTCAAGATATGAGCCACACAATTAACACTAATTAATTTTCTTCCTAGACTTTGTTGCATCCTAAAGAAAACTTTTTTCCTCTTGACAGCCCTCCAAAGTTGCAGTTTGAGTTGTCAGCACAATGCCAATATTTTGCCTGTCAATTGATATAATTCTAGTTTCTTGTATGTAATTGGATATTAATTCGACTCTCTCTCCAGATTGATTTTTCACCTCTAAAACCTTTATCTTAATACCTTCAGTCAGTAAAAAATACCTCACCAATAATGGGCATATTTTAATGCTGCCATGATTAGAGCAATTACTATAAATGGTTACAAATTTTGTGAGTAAAAGGTCATCTTTTAACGATTGTAAAACATCAGGCTGCAAAACATTACGAAAGATTGCTTCCGTTTTAGTTCATGCACATGAAAATGTATTACTGAAGCATCTTTTTTATCAGCTTTGATGTACAATCTGTAGATCTAAAAGATAAATTGTGTTGGACTGCATGATAAGTCCAAATTCCTTCAGCTAAGGCCAATTTTTTTCTTTCATCAGTAAATCCTTCACTTTGTAAAAACTTAGACATACTCAATGAAGCAGAAGCATCTACTTGCTTATGCTTACTAGAGTTTAAATGACGAGATATAGCATATTTCCCACTATTTGCAATTGAAAAACAAGAGTATTTTATACACTTTAAATCACTTTCACTCCATTTTCTTTAGGAAGGGATATTCTTTTTCCAACTCATTAGTAAAAATGCATTTCCTCTTTGATGTCATTATTTTAAACAAGGGGGTTAGCACTTCAATAAAACTGGTTTACACAAACAATGTGCACTTTGCAAGAACATCAAAGAAACTAACAGACTAGACTGACTAGCCCAGGCAGAAGACTGCACAACTGTGACAAGCGTATGATGAGTCGATGATAGCCATTTTCTTGGTTCTTCATATTTAAGAGTTTTTAGAAACAGCTATATGACAGAATGGGGGACATTACATTGTCCCCCACTGGTCATTGTTTTTAGGGGGACAGTCATAATGGGGGACGTCTGGTCACCTTATCCATTACTGAAGCCAGAAGGTATGTTTTTGAAGTTCAGCACCAAGGATCCATAACTCAAGTGCTCCTCCTAGGCAGACAATCCTTGCCAGTGTGTACCCCTTTTTTCTTGCAGCTTTGGCTTATAAACCTTTAATTAAGCTATTGCATGTGAATTCATTAGGTGCCTGTACATTAGGGTGACACTTATTTTCGAAAGTTTGAATTTTTATCGGGACGGGCGCGTTTCTGGTTCCATTTTGCAAAAAAATATCGTGTAAAATATTTTTGAAATAAAACAATATTTAGAACTGCCTCAATACGGTCAAAGTTTATATATTTTCTCGAAAAGTAGAAATTTTAGATCATGATGTTCTATGCCTCTAGCAAATAAAATATCACTTCTAGTTTGTTCAAGCTACTAATCTTGACCTAAAACATATAACTGGACTTCATACTTTCAACTCTAGGTCCCCCTCAACTCGAGTATTAGCCCCTCAAGGGGGGGGGGGGGGGGTATCATGGGCGCCCATCTCCCTCTCATTGTTGCCTACTTTGCAGAGGTCACAGTGGACTTGCGGGCAGTTGGGAAGTCACAGCGGTGCTTCTCGACCACTTGTAAGAGGAACTGCCTTTGGTCTTCACTCTTGGTAAGGGCCAGGTTGAAAGACTGCATCAACGCCACCCCGCGAAGTCATTGACAACTTGAAGGGCCTGGACTCGGCGGGATGCGGCGATGAAGGCTGGGTCCGTCCGCCACTCCTCCGGATCCTTGAGCAGGAAGGCGGTGCTGATGTCCAGAACCTTGAAGAACTCCTTTGATGTAGTCCTTGTGAACTTGGCCAATGTATTGTTGGCGATTGAGGCAGTGGACAGGTCCACATTGATACGCCGCGGGGGATCCTCTGATCCTTCCTCTTCTTCCATCGCTTTAATCATCTCCCGCTTTGTCGCCAAGTCGATACCCTCGTCGAAGATGGCCAGGGTGACGAGGCGCTCGCTCAAGTACCATAGGTGCCTGGCGAAGACTGTCGCCGTCGCCTTGGCCACCACTGAGTCCGGATAATAGATGAGGGCCTTGAGCAGCGCGAGGTCCGCGCTGGGGCCGTTGCCGGGAGCGGCTTTGTACCAGGCCATCACGTAGATGGACACGGCGAAGATGGTGAATCGCCGGATTCCAGCCGCTTCGCCTGACGACATCTGAAACTGTTCCCGGAACAGGAACAGTTTGATGGCATAGATGACTTTTGCCATCCAGCGCGCGCAATGGAAGGCGCCGGGACGAGCGAACCGGGCACCCCGCTTGTTCGGACCACCCAGCACAATTACAGAGAGCTCCAGAAGTTCCCTGTAGTCATCACGTGGATGTTGACCGTCGAGGAGGCGGCTGAATTCGATCAGCAGGTCGTCACGGGCGTCCTTCAGGTGCTGCGGCATGGTTCCATCCTCGAAGGGCTTCGCTTTGGTTTGATCGATGAAGTCCCACTGGGCGGCGAATCGTTTGAACAGGAGGATGTCAGGACCAGTAGAGGGACCGAGGCACGCCGTGAATGCCTTCTCGCACACCAATTCGTGGATGTGGTGGCGGCAAGCCAAATGAAGCACTGTCTTCTCGAGTTTCTGCTCAATGATATAGCAAGCTCCTCCTGAGAGTCCTGTGTTTGAGGCGGTGGTGTCAAAAGAGAGGGCACAGATCCATCCCTTGATGTCCCAATCCTCGAGGGCAGAGAGGACGGCTTCCGCCATGGCGCGGCCGGTGCTGTCGGGGAGGCTGGGCACAGCCAGAAGCTTGTCGACGTTCTCCCCAGACACCAGAACTGGAAGGCGATCTTCAGCAGGGCCTCCGTCAGCCGCTGGTACGATTTTCCCGTCCCAGTGAACGGTCAGCGGCACAGTAGGATGGAAGGCTGCCTTCATTTCCGCTGCTGCCATAGCACGGAACTTTGCTCGGTCGCGGCGGGAGGATTCGCGGTTCAAGACCAGCTCCTCAGGGTCGTGGCCCAAGCTCCTCGCAGCCGCCGACAGCAAAAAAACACCTTCTCGGTCGGTAAGTTTCGTCCGATCCATCGCTGCGGAGAGATCAGGGGTGATCATCTTTTTCGACGCGCGGAACCGCTTGGGTGGTAAAGGGGTCGTAGATGCTTCTGCATTCGACATGGATGGGCCCGGGAGAGAGAGCTCTTCCTCTTCTTCTCGGCGACGACGCCGTGTCGGTGACCGAGTCGGGCTGCTTGCACCTGAGCTGGAGCTCGATGCCAGTTCAACGAGTTCTTCTCAGCTCTCTCTGTTCGCCCTTTCATCATCTTGCCGGCGGCTCCTTTCCGCTTCCTGTCTCCTCGCACGCTCCTCCTCAGTGTGCAGCGTCATGTCACGTGTGGAGGAGATGCGGCCGCGCCGCACCTCGGCCCTTTGTCCCGTCAGGAACTCCCTGTCCTCTTCGATTGTGATCATCGACATCGCCTGTTCGTGTGCGATGTCGAAGAGGCGGTCAAGGGATGAGAGGAACTCGGCCTCGTTCCTGATTTGGGTCACAGTGCGCCGTTTCGAGTTCTTGTTCAGAGCCCACCACTTCTCGTACATTCGGAGAACCTTGTCCCTTGCGCGTTGGTCTTTCTGCGTAGGAATACGGGACCGCTCCCAGAATTCCTTGACTGCGGTCACTGTCTCAGCGGCTGCTTCCTTGATTGGCTTCTTGACGTCAAGGTGAAGGTGGAAAAAGTACTGAAGCGCCTGCTTTCCCGTAGGCAGCATGCTTCCTGTGATGCTGTGGTCCACGGTCCCCAGGAGATAGACTGCTGTTTTAGATCTTGTTGCCGAAGCCATCACGTCATTTCAGAACTCACTGAAAAAGAGAATGAAACACTGTTAGTATTGGCAAAACTCGTCCCAACCCATTTTCTACTTAGAATAATATGTTCTTTCGCCTGTATCAATATTTGGATAAACTCATGTTACACCCTGTATAATACCTCATTTTAGTCTTCTGTACACCAGTGCGGAAGACTAAACCAACGACTCTGACCGTCCGTCTGTCTGTCTGTCATCATTTTTCAACTCAGAAACTACAGCAGCTATCGAAACAAAAACTGACATGATAACAGAACGCCATGAGTACTTTTCGACAAAAAGTATAAACTTTGACCTCGTTGAGGCAGTTCTAATTATTATTTTATTTCAAAAATATTTTACACACAATGTTTTTAGACGGAATGACACCAGAAATGCGCCCATCCTGATAGAAATTCCCAAAAAATGAAAAATACCCCAAATAAGTGGCACCCTACTGTACATGTTGTCTTGTCCAAATAAATTAAGAAATAAACAATGAAGAATTCCAGTGAACACAATATAGGGTAATTCCAGGACGGAGCAACCAATAAAACTGGAAAATAACACCACCACATCTCCAATTTTGCTGAAACTTGGTACAGGGGTAGATTTTGGCCAAAAAATAAGATTCCCATGTTTTTAGCTTGATCTGACCAATGGTTCAAAAGTTATGAGCGACGTCATTTTGAAGTCAAGCATTGACCTCACATTTTTCAAACTACCATAACTTTCCTCCTGTTGGTCATAGCCCTATAAAAGTATATATTTTTGGAATCAGAATGATCTGTAGATTCCAAAAATGACCGTTTTTTTATGTAGGATGAAAAATAAAAATTTTACTCATGAATGAATATTTGAGGTCATCATTTGACCTCTCAGATACTGAATCTCAGAAAAATTCATTGATGAGAAAAATGTTCCCCCATCATTTATCTATCATTATCAGCTTTAAAAGGTTTGTGTATAGGCCATTATACATGTCAAAACACAATTTAAGTAATACTAATTTCCTGTATTTTTTTTTACTATAAACATCTAATTTTGCCTCATTTCATGATCTAGACAGCTATAGGTGCTTGAATATAGAGAAGTATGTAAAAGTGCCACACATGGTATATTATATATATATATTTTTTTTTGCTTGTTAATGTATTATGTATATTTGAGTAACATCATCTTCCATGTTTTTTCTGTTATTCATCAACTATTTTTGCCCACAGGTCCTATACTGTCATACTGTTATAAATATAGTGTAGTACCTTATTATGAAATGCCTCAGAATATGAAATTTTGCTCTGATCCTCTGAAGAAAAAAAGAATTTTTAAAAGTAAGGAAAGTTAAGGACATTATTCTTAGGAGTCTTGGACTATTAAAAGATGACCTATTATTGTAAATTGTCTAAAATTAATATCAAAGGAACCAGGTCTTAAGCAAACAGCAGTGGAAGCCATTTCACCAATGGAAATCAGTGAAGATTCATGTGCCTCATCTGACTCAAGTCTCTCCAATCCACAATTAATGACTCCTTCAAAGCATCTAGACAGCTTTCCAAAGAAAGACATACTTCATGACAATATACTTCCTACTTGGATGAAAGTCCAATAAAAACAACTAAGGCTATTTTGATGCAAATAAAAATATATACATACAATATATATATAGCTATAATGATTAACTAAACATTTGTGCAATGAATGATATTTATTATAAATTGACAATTATTTATTCCATGAATATTAGAGTTTACTTGTATGACTAACACTTTATATTTATATTGCTTACAGTTGGTATGAGATCAGCAAAAGCAAAAACAAGGAACCTCCAAACTTTTGAAGACAACAGAAAAAAATAGAGAGAAGTATAGAATCTGCATATGGAGTAGAACTTCCAGAAGCTGGTCCATCAACAAGTTCCTGCTATGACAAAAAGAATTCTGAATTACATAAGTATCACTTAAATTAATTTAGGTACTACAGGCCCTATATATTATAGTGTGGGGCCACGCAGTTAATTTTCCGCATTTATATTTTTATATTAGTTACCGACAAACCAATTTTGTGCGTTACCAAATTGTATATATTTTATCATTGTGTAATTTTAAGAATCATATATAATCTTTATAAATAAGTATTTACATAAATTTATATATATATTTTTAATAAATTCAGCTGTATATACAATAACAAAATCTTCTGTAAAATTACCCCACCCCAACCAAGAACTCAATAAACTCTGAAAGCAACCGGCTTTTTCTTCAAGACGCCAACCTCCCAAACGACAGGGAGAGAAGAGGACACGAGAGGCCCCTAAAAGAGATACCCAACAAAGAGATAGCCTGCCTCTCGTATCCTTCATTCTTCCCAGCAAATACAAGTAGTAACAAGAAGAATCCAGCTACAATTGGTGACCCCTGGAGTGACCCGAAGCAGCATCCTTCAGTCGCCGGGCGGAACAAACCGAAGCCACGCCTCTTCGCCGCCCACCTGTAGTAGCTGGTCTGAACCAAAGCAGCAGCAGACCCGAATTACATTCCCGCAAGATGGAATCTGTTGAATCAGGAGTGCACAATTCCACATTTTCAGAACATCCAGAGACCAAATTTTTCCATGTTCTAGCCTCGTTACCCCCCGAAGTCGTCTCACGAATTTCAGCAGCAACTCTCTCCAACAAGTCGTACACCGATTTAAAAGAAGAAATTGTGAGTCATTACGAAAAGACGAAGCCAGAACTCTTCGAACGACTCATCTCCAACACTCCTCTCACTGGAAAGCCCTCCCAATTCCTTCAAGATATCCACCAAACGGCACTGAAGGTGGGCGTCAGTGATGATTTGGTGAAGCATAAATTCATCCAGGCGCTCCCATCCTCAATAGTGCCCGTCGTAGCAGCACAAAAGGAGCTGACGCTAACTCAACTCGGCAAACTAGCCGATGAGTTAATACCGTTTGCTCAACAAAGCTGCTACACGGCACCAACGTCAACTCGAGCCAATACAAGCCCAAGAACGAATATCCCCATTGGCCTAAAATCCTTCAGCGAGAATCAGCAGCCGGTGGTGTGCTGCGCGCACCTTTATTATGGCCCCCAAGCAAGGACCTGCAGGCCATGGTGCAAGTGGCCAAATAAAGATGATGCCAAGCTGCTCCCCTCATCACGCCCAAATTCAAGATCTTCCTCACCATCAAGAGAAACGTCGGAAAACTAGATAAGCAGGCTGTGATTAACGCGACGTCCGGCCTGCCGCTGATCTCAGTCGCAGCTCGCATCGCAAGTCTGAAGGTCAATTTTATCATTGACACAGGAGCGAGCATCTCAATTTTACCACCAACTTGTGTCAATGATTGTCAACTCCACCCAACCGCAGTAAAGATTTCCACTGCAAATGGTCAGCCTCTCAAAATATTTGGAGAAGTAACACTGGACATATCAATTCCTAAATTACGAAGAATATTCAGGTGGACATTCGTCGTCGCCCAAGTCTCCAGTCCACTTCTCAGCGCCGATTTTCTATCCCATTATGACATCCTTGTGGACTGCAAGCATGGCATTTTGAAGGATAGAGCAACAACTCTTCAAGCCACTACTAAACCTGTGCAATCCAAAGACCTTCACCTCATCAATATTAACCCTACTGACAAATTACCTCAAGAAATCAGGAACCTGCTTGACAAGTACTCCTCACTACTGAAACCAGCTCAAATGCAGAAAGTTTCCACCAACACTGTCAAGCATACCATCGACACTGGCAGCGCACCACCAGTGTTTGCAAGCCCTCAACGTCTTCCACCTGATAAATTATCCTCAGCTAAGGCTACTTTCAACAACTTACTTCAAGATGGAATTATAGAACCCTCAAAATCACCATGGGCCTCACCTTTACACCTCGTTCCGAAGATGATACCAGGCAAATGGCGGGCGTGTGGTGATTATAGAAGCCTAAGCGCTGTCACAAAACCAGACAGATATCCACTTCCTCATATAAGAAGTCTGTCAACATCTCTGCATGGAAAATCATGCTTTAGCAAAATCGATCTAGTCAGAGCATATCACCAAATTCCAGTCCACCCAGAAGATATTGAGAAAATGGCTGTAACAACTCAATTTGGTTTATTTCAGTATTTATACATGCCATTTGGTTTAAGAAACACCCCTGCAACATTTCAATGCTTCATGGATACAATTTTCAGAGGAGTTGACTGCGTATTTGTGTATCTCGACGATATTTCAGTCCATTCAAATAACGCAGTTGACCATTTGAAAGACTTAGAACGCGTATTCAAGATCCTTCAAGAACACAATTTAAGAATTTCCTTAGAAAAATGCATATTTCAGCAATCCAAAATTGAATTTCTGGGTCATGAAGTTTCCCCAGCAGGCATTCGTCCTCCTGTAAACAAAGTCTCCGAAATTCAAGATATTCCCCAACCGCAAGATTACCAAAGCCTCAGAAGATCCTAGGAATGACGGGATTCTATCGCCATATGATACCCCATTACGCCAATTTAGTCTCACCTTTAAGTGAAATTGTCAGAACTCAAGTCAAAAGCAAAAGTCTATAGTGGAACGACGAAGCAATTCGAGCCTTTCAAGATGTCAAGGATGCACTACGGAACGCCGTTACGCTTTGTCATCCTCTTCCATCAAGCTCAATCCTTCATTTAGTTACGGACTGCTCACAAATAGCAGCTGGAGCAGTTCTTCATCAAATAATCGACAGCAAACCAGTTCCCATCGCCTTCTTTTCCAAGAAATTAACTACAACTCAGCAAGCGTACGCCACATACGATAGAGAATTACTCGCAGCATACCTAGCCATCCTGCATTTCCATCAATTTTTAGAAGGTCGTCAAGTAATACTCTTCACGGATCACAAACCGATGGTTTCTGCCTACAAGAGTCCCTTACGAGCCAAGACAGACCAACAACAACGTCATTGGTCTGCCATCACGGAATACGTATGCGATGTAATACATATCTGTGGATCCGAAAACGTCGTAGTGGACTGCCTTTCACGCAACGTAAATGCAGTACATATCGACGCTTTCGATTTATCAACAATCGCGGAATCTCAACAAAAAGATCAAGAAACGCAAGAATTTCTCCCACGTCTCAAGCCGTTCCCATTTCCAGAAAATACAACTTTATATTGCGATACATCCACGCCATATCCCCGTCCTTTTGTTCCCAAGCAGCATCGATCTTTCATCTTCAATCAATTTCATAATATTTCTCATCCAGGCATCAAGCAATCACTTCGTATCATTAAATCAAGATACTTTTGGCCCTCAATGAATAAGGATATTCGAACTTGGTCCCGAAATTGTGAATCATGTCAATCCTCAAAAATTTCTTGCCATACAAAATCAGAAATAATCCCCTTCGATTTACCAAGTTCAAGATTTGAAACGGTACATATCGACATCGTTATAATGTTATAATGTTATAATGTTATAATGTTTCAGACCAACAAAGACCCTAGGATCCACTCATGGCTGGTCTACCTATGTTCGTAATCGTGTATTGTGTATGTCCTCCGTGGTGGCGGAGGGGACCTACAATTTTATGTGGGTTCCGAACCACAAGAACATAAGAAACTTATTTAAAAACTGCTGGTAAATTGGCAATGACCAATTTTTATGAAAGTAAATAATTATCAATTTAAAAATAATTAATTATCGGTTTAAAACTAAAGATAGAATCTCTCGGTCCAGAGGAGCAAGTCATAATAGACTACTATCAACAAATATGTTACATTCTATATCTATTTATAACGGACATGCAAATATATCAGATCCAAAGAATCCAGTCAATTTCATTACGGTATCCATCAAGTCACGGTCCATATCGATTGCGGACCAAGTCAAAATTTACAACCATATACATTATCAATTTAAAAATAATTAATTATCGATTTAAAACTAAAGATAGAATCTCTCGATCCAGAGGATCAAGTCATAATAGACTACTATCCACAAATATGTTACACTCTATATCTATTATATAACGGACATGCAAATATATCAGATCCAAAGAATCCAGTCAATTTCATTACGGTATCCATCAAGTCACGGTTCATATCGATTGCGGACCAAGTCAAATTTACAACCATATACATTACAATATATACACATATGAGGAAAAGTGTAGGTGTGGCTGTAAAGACTGTACAGTAATGTAGAAATGTGTGTGCACCCATTATGGGTCTCCCATTTAAAGGTGTTTGTGGGGCAAGTGAAGATCATGAGTTTTTCAATACCTCACAGTACTATGGGGGGCACCGCTCGGCAGAGGAATCTTTAAGTGGGGTGTGTAAGGACAGAGAGTATCCCCTAACCCAAGACGCTGCCTCCCTATATCCCACAACACTTGTGTTGAGCTGTGGGATCTATCCCCACAAAGCCTTAATTTTACTACCTTAAACTATACCCTTTCTATCAGCATGCGCGTCCAATCGATTCTTAAACATGTTTATAGACGTGCTACTAATTACTTCTACCGGCAAACTATTCCAGCTATTTACTATTCTATGCGTAAAAAAGTTTTTCGCAACTGCTGTCTCGAACCTTCTACTTGTCAACTTACACCCATTATTTCTAGTCCTATTATATTGAGATATTTCGAAAAAGCTATCTCTATCTACGTTATCAAACCCATTCATAATTTTGAAAACCTGGATTAGATCACCCCTTAACCTCCTAGTCTCAAGTGTAGTCAATTTTAACTCTAAGTCTATCCTCGTACGACTTTGACCTAAGAGACGGAATCATCTTAGTTGCTCGTCTTTGAACTCTTTCGATTTTGTCTATATCTTTGCGCATATGCAGATTCCAAAATTGGACCGCGTACTCCAAATGGGGTCTAACTAATGATTTATAAAGAGGAACTATAATATCACGCGATTTGTACTCAAAATTTCGAGCCCAGTCAAACATATCCTTCCCCATATAGGTATCTCCTAGCCTGCATCGATTGTGCCACAAGATGGATAGAAGCATATCCTCTGATTGATACTACAGCCACATCAATAGCACACGCATTTCTCGATGTATGGATTTCAAGATTTGGTGTACCACTGCAAGTCATAACGGACCGCAGATCCCAATTCGAATCCGAACTCTTTAGGGAACTCTCAGCTCTCATCGGATTTCACCGACTAAGAACTTTGTCGTATCGCCCTCAGACCAACGGAATAATTGAAAGATCTCATCACACCATTAAGACAGCAATCATCGCTCGAAAACAAGATTGGCTCCCTGCTTTACCCATAGTTCTCCTTGGTTTACGCAGTCTCCCCAATGAATCGGGTTATTCACCGTTCACCACCATCACCGGAACCACCCTATTATGCCCGAGGCCAATGATCGCCAATTCATCGTCAAAATCCAATTCAAAATTCATCTCCGAATTAGCCAAGAAAATGACGCAAATCGATTTCGCCCAACTCTCTCAAGGAAACATTCACTCAGCCCCCAAATCATTCATTCCATCAGAACTCCACAAATCAAGCCACTTATGGGTACGCATCGACCGCGTTCGAAAACCATTCAAGCACCATATCAAGGACCTTTCCGTGTTCTCGAACGCCACGATAAGTACTTCGTAATAGAAAAACCAACGGATCATCAGAAGCCATTTCAATTAATCGTTTAAAACCAGCTTATATAGTTTCAGGTCCCACACTGGTACCGGGCGCACAATCGGACAACATCGGATTGGAGAAAAAGCACGCAAGGAAAAAGGACAATGAAGGACGCACCTCGGAGGTAGCAAATACAGACCTCAGGACGAGCGCGCAGGACAACGCAACAACCGGAAACGAGGCCGACCGAGGATCAACGCGAGCTGGACGAAGGATCTGATTCAAATCAAGACCCGAATATTTCTACTTTTGATATACGTGCTCCGCTTCTCGGGGTGGGCAGTAGTGTGGGGCCGCGCAGTTAATTTTCCGCATTTATATTATTTTTATATTAGTTACCAACAAACCAATTTTGCGTGTTACCAAATTGTATATATTTTATCATTGTGTAATTTTAAGAATCATATATAATCTTTATAAATAAGTATTGTACATAAATTTATATATATATTTTTAATTAATTCAGCTATATATACAATAACAAAATCTTCTGTAAAATTACCCCAGCCAACCAAGAACTCAATAAACTCTGAAAGCAACCGGCTTTTTCTTCAAGATGCCAACCTCCCAAACAACAGGGAGAGAAGAGGACACGAGAGGCCCCTGGAAGAGATACCCAACAAAGAGATAGCCTGCCTCTCATATCCTTCATTCTTCCCGGCAAATACAAGTAGTAGCAAGAAGAATCCAGCTACAATATATATATTGTTATACATACCATGTATATGATTAGGCCTATCTAAAGTAGCTTTAAGGTATCACCAATTAACGCAATGAAACTATCCACTTAGGGATATGTTTAAAATTTTTATATTTTACAACTAGCTAGTTAGAAATCTTTTTAATAAAAGTTTTCTAAAAATTGCAGGTATGAACTTCTCATGAGGAAGCTCAAGGATAAGTTCAACACCACACAAAACAGCAAGCTAAAACTTCAAATTTTATCACTGTCACCATTTACAATAGGCAAAACCAACATTCTTTGGAACATCAATTTACATGGTAAAAAAAAGTTGCTGTCTGAAAAGTGAACATGGAGTACTACCCAAAATCCCATCAATGAGTAAAGGCAAAGTAATTACAAATGAGACAAAAGTAAAAGTGAGAAATTTTTATGAATTAGATGAATATAGCTGTCAATGTCCTGGAATGAAAGACTGCAAGGTTGTAATCAATGAAGAAAGAGAAAAGATAAAGATGCAAAAGCGTTTAATACTTTGTAATTTGTGAGAGCTCAATGCAGAATTTACTAAGGATTCAAATAATCCTCATATTGGATTTAGTAGTTTTGCCAGTCTTCATCCTGCTTGGTGTATCCTCGCAGGTAGCAGTGGTACACATTCAGTTTGTGTCTGTACATATCAGAATCCCAAACTGCAGCTTGCAAGCTCTTGGAGTGAGACAGCTAGAATATTCACAGCTGATGGCTGCTTCAGTTTGTGACATCAACAATGAAGATTTATGATGCATAAGTGCCAAAACTGCCCACGCAAACAGGGTGTCAAGGCCTTGTTCGAAGGATTAGATGCTATGGAGACTACCAGAAGAAATTCATTATAAGCAATGGGTGACAGTGGACTGCTGTTCACTGACAGAAAAGGTTGATAATTTATATGATTTCATAGAATCATTAAGAGCATTTCTAATCTCATAAGGCATCATTTTACAAGTAAACACCAAGCAGAATATTTAAAAAAAAAAAATAACCTTCCATTGCATGAATGGTGCTTAGGAGGAGATTTGCAGAGAACTATTCATTCATTGTCCAGGATGCAGCACAAGGATTTCATTGGGAAAACTCTCAATGCACAGTACACCCATTTATGTTTTACTGGAAACAATCTGATACCATCTGCCATCAGAGTTATTGCTTCATTTCAGATTCATCGAAACAATACAGTGATGGTGTACTCTTTTCTCCAAGAGCTAATACCTGTTATTCGTGCAGAACATCCAACTCTGACAAAAATTCACTATTTTACTGATGGATGTGCTGCTCAGTATAAGAACAAATTCAATTTCTTGAACCTTTGCCATCACAGAGCTGACTTTGGGATTGATGCGAAGTGGCATTTTTTTTTTTGCTACATTGCATGGCAAAAATGCATGTGATGGAATTGGAGGTACTGTCAAGAGAGCAGCAGCAAAAGCAAGCCTACAACTTTAGACATGTCAAAAAACAAATTTTAACAGCTGAAGACATGTACCAGTTTTGTTCCAATGAAATGAAGTCTTTAATAAAATTTTTGTATGTGTCATCAATGAAAATCAATGAGATTGAAGAGATATTAGAGCAGTGCTTCAGCCCTTCAATCAAGTCAATTGCAGGTACCCTAAAACTTCATATATTTGTACTTATGTCAATGGATAGCTTAATGGTTTACCCCCTCTCTCAGAGTGCCAAAAGAGAGCTCAAAAGCCTACTGAAGGATATTGGCACTCAGACTGGTAGTGAAGAGGGCAGCAGTCTTCAGGGAAACGCATGCACTGAAGTGAAAGTTGGGTGTTTTGTTTGATGTATATACCTATGGACAAGAACTGTGGTTTGGGCTGGTAAAAGACTATGATGCTGAATATGAATATTATATTATCAATTTCCTGCATCCCTCAGGCATTGCCCCATCATATACATTCCCAACCAAAGAAGATAGTTGCCCAGTGCCAGCAAACAATATCCTTGGAGCAGTACAGGCAGGACTAAGAGGAGGAACACGTATCCAGTATATTTTCCTAACAGAAGATATGGAAAACTTTGCAAAGGAGCAAATAAATAGATTAACCTAAATTTTACTGTGTAATGTACATATGTAGGACTTTAATTACTGTGATGTTATCCTTGTATAATATGGAGTCATTATATATGTATTACCTATTACTTTAAGTAATGTTCAACTGTTTTGATAACTTTTATATTGTATTCATTAATAAAGGGGATTGGAAGTTCCCCCATAACAATAGCCAGTTTAATCAAAGTTGTCTGATGAGTTTTGTGGCAAAGATGAAATGGGGGATATTTATTTTTGTTTAAATATCTAATACATAATGCATTAACAAGCAAAATATATTATATATTATATATATATAATATATATATATATATATATATATATATATATATATATACAATGAAATAGGATCCCTCCTAAGGAGACGTAATTTTACATTTAGGATAAAAACGAAGACGTAGAGCAAGAAAGTCATTATATTTGGCTGCAGCCGACGTTTCGGGCAACTCTACCCATTTTCAAGGCCTAATAAAATAAAAGGCTAAAATTAATGCATGACAAAAAAAAATAAAAAAATTATACGAATGTCAAAAACAAACTAATTCATAGCACAGAATAAAACCACTTAAAGAATAAAAATTAAAAAGCGTAAAACAAGCATAAGCCAAAAAACAAATTAAAAATTATATACAGGACAAATAACACATGATAAAAGTAAAACTTTAAAACTAAAAACATTCAAACAAATTAGTTAAAAATTAGTTAAAAACTTCACTAATAAAAAGTTAAATGAAAAAACGCAAAAGTGCACGAACAATACCATGCTCACTTGACATCCTCAAACAACTGAGGCGAAAGGAGACAGGGTCAAGGGGAAAACAGAAAAAATTTAGTTGGTAGGCATTCTAATTAATATAAAGGGGGTAACAGCTGGAATCAATATTTAAGCTGGAATTCAGAAATTTAATGCACAAACATTCATAAATACGGAGAGAGGACGGACATTTTAATGATTTAAGAATTTTAAAGTTATTAACGGAAATATCAGGCTCAACTGTTTTAACTTCTACATACCGGAAGCCTACTTTTACGGGTTTAGGTTTTAATTTTTATAGTTTTTGCGATTTTAATTACAAACTAAGTTCGATTCGCACTTTAGTGCATAGAGCTTATAATATTTGCTCAAACTTTGCTCTGCTTCATAATGAGTTTGAATTTCTTACTGATTTTTTCTTTAAAAATGGTTTTCCACGGGTTCTTGTACAAGGTATTATTGGTAAATTACTTAATAATGTTTATTCCCCCAAACTTATCCCAACGTATGATGTTCCTAAGAATTGTAAATATCTTGTTTTACCTGACCTCTACCAATTTAACACTGTTGTGAAAAAGCAATTGTTGAGTGTGGTGAGGAAATTTTATTTTCACACTGATTTTAAGGTTGCTTTTGTGAATAATAACACCCTTGAATGTTTTTTCCGTTGTAAGGACAAAATCCCCCCTGCGATGAACTGTTCTGTCGTTTATTTGTTTACCTGCCCTGGGTGTTCCCAGGGGAACTACGTTGGCAGCACAGTTCGTTCTTTGCAGGCGAGATTTTGCTCCCATATGGGTATTAGCCATAGGACAGGGAAAGTTTTATCTAAAAAGGAACAGTCTGCCATTAGAAATCATTCTGTTAAGTGTAAAGTTGATATTTCCGTTAATAACTTTAAAATTCTTAAATCATTAAAATGTCCGTCCTCTCTCCGTATTTATGAATGTTTGTGCATTAAATTTCTGAATTCCAGCTTAAATATTGATTCCAGCTGTTACCCCTTTATATTAATTAGAATGCCTACCAACTAAATTTTTCTGTTTTCCCTTGACCCTGTCTCCTTTTCGCCTCAGTTGTTTGAGGATGTCAAGTGAGCATGGTATGTTTTCGTGCACTTTTGCGTTTTTTCATTTAACTTTTTATTAGTGAAGTTTTTAACTAATTTTTAACTAATTTGTTTGAATGTTTTTAGTTTTAAAGTTTTACTTTTATCATGTGTTATTTGTCCTGTATATAATTTTTAATTTGTTTTTGGCTTATGCTTGTTTTACGCTTTTTAATTTTTATTCTTTAAGTGGTTTTATTCTGTGCTATGAATTAGTTTGTTTTTGACATTCGTATAATTTTTTTTATTTTTTTTGTCATGCATTAATTTTAGCCTTTTATTTTATTAGGCCTTGAAAATGGGTAGAGTTGCCCGAAACGTCGGCTGCAGCCAAATATAATGACTTTCTTGCTCTACGTCTTCGTTTTTATCCTAAATGTATATATATATATATATATATTTTTTTTTTTTTTTTTTTAAGTTCAGGAAGAACCGATTCGCCTCAATTTAAAAGGGCATATCTCAGCGGAAAAACAAAGAAAAAGGGAGAGGAAAGACAGAGGAAAAAGAAAGGGTGGAGGGGACAGTCGAAGTGGAAAAAGACCAAGGATGACAAGGACTGCAGGGTCGAGCCCCATCATCCTTGGGTGCTAGGGCCGGGAGGGCGCACGTGAAACCTCCAGGAACAAGCACGTACAAACGAGCACAAAGAGCACTCAAGAGCACGAGCTTAGAACCCCCTTGCGGGGATATATATATATATATATATACACACACACAGTATATATCATGTGTAGCACTTTTATATACTTCCCTATATTCAAGCACCTATAGCTATCTAGCTCTCAGGATGTCTAGATCATGAAATGAGGCAAAATTAGAGGTTTATAGTAAAAAAATACAGGAAGTTAGTATTACTTAAATTGTGTTTTGACATGTATAATGGCCTATACACAAACTTTTTAAAGCTGATAATGATAGATTAAGATAGAATTAAATAGGGATCTAGTCAACAATGACCATCCAGTCCCTTGCTTCTCAAAGGGTGACTATCATAAAGTGGGGCTATTGACCCCAGTTTTTTTATATTATTGGAAGATTACAAAAAGACACACTGCACAATTCCGAGTTTTATTTCACCATTAAGTAGATTGTTGCTGGGGCTGTGCACAATATAAAAGAAATTAAAACACCTTTAACAGTAAATGAATGAGACCATAAATAAGACCCAGGCCCATTTGCCCCACGAAATGAGGCTAATGGACCCAGAGGTCAAAATATGGCTTTAAAGTAGCAGAGATGAAACAAATGGTTCCAGAAAAACAAAATACAGATACTCCCCGAGTTACGACCACCCAACTTACGTCCATCCAGACTTACGACAATGACTGTTGTATTAAATAAATAAAATAAAATAATAGACGATGAAAAATTCAAATTCCAATCAGTTTATTTACTACTATTATTTGTATAATGTGTGTGTTTTGTTATTTTACTTTGATTGAACTACGTATATGTTAACGCACATCACTACCATTGTGGTTATTTTTGACACGACCATTTTGACTTATGACAGGTTTGTTGGAACGTAACCCGTCGTAAGTTGGGGAGTGCCTGTATGTGACAATAGCACACCTTTAACGCAGTAAGCTGTAAATAAGACTTTAGTACAACAGAAAATACCACTCTTTAACCCTTTAATGCCAGAATTGCTTGTAGGGTTAAGTTATGAATGTGTGTATTTGAAAAGTTACCAATATGTAACATTGTCCTTTTATGGTTAATGAATTAATTCTTCCTCAATAATTTTTAATTATTTGTGTCTTATTTATTCTCCCGCAGTACAAATGGTTTAGTTTTATTATAGAAATAAAAATAATATATCTGTATCCTGAACATTAATCTAGCCTGGTAGTGGGCCTGCCCACTACAATATCACCCAGAACCTACTGGGCCCGATAACCCTGAGGGTTCTATTTAGACCCACATCGGTAGACAAGTTAAGACTTCATTGATAGCTACCTGGGGTCATTCTCTGTCAGATCAACCAGTGCCTAACACCCTCATCTCTCAGATTTTGCTGAAATTTGGTTTATAGGGAGTTTGTGGCCCTGAATCCATTTCTGAAATTATAAGGTCAATCCGACTAACGGTTTCAAGAGATATGACCTCGGGAAATTTGAGGTCACTTGCGAGGTCACTAACATTTGGCGACCCATAACTTGGGTAATAATGGTCACAATTATATAATAGTATATATATTTAGAATTAGAAAACGACAAGGAATCCAAATATGCAAGTTTTAGAACTCTAGGTTGAAAAATAAAAAAGTTACACTGTAACCAAAATTTGAGGTCACGATTTGACCTCTGGGGTATCAAATGAGAATTTTTTTTTTAAATGTAAAAATGAAGGCATAGGCATTGGCTATTAGAATCAGCAAAAAAAAGTTTGTTTATGTTAGTATTTTTCATGTAACTAACATATAAGTGAACACCATATTCATAAGTTGTGCGTCAATTCTACCTATTTTTTCACACTTAAGCTCATAATTTGACCTATAGAAATTAAAATTACATTTTTTTATAGATATAAAAACAAAGGCAAAAAATGTAAAATTGTATTTCACTGCTAATCTACCTGGCAATAATAGTTATAATAGTGAAAGGGGAAGACCTACTTAGAGGATTCATGTGCTAGCCTAATACAATTTTTGCATGCTCAATGCTCTCATCAATCTTTTTTGTGGAAAAATGTATTGAATTCTGCTGCCTCCTCTTAGGGTAGGACAACTCATTAGTTAATATATGATGTCCTGGCACTGCACATGAATCCTTGTTTGATGGATAATAATATGCACTTGATCCTGATGACCCAGAGGGATGTAGAAAGTTCACAGTGAAATCATCAAACTCTTCACAATATTCCTCCACAATTCCATACCAAACTTGCATGTCATAAATGCAGCCAACATACTCTCTTGGTTTGACACATTTTAGGTTACCAAGCATTGCAGGTTCATTAGTAAAATGACTTTTCCTTATTCTTTTCTTTTCTCCAATGCCACTTGAAATGGGATACACCATCAGTTCTTCCTTGTTTAGGGGAACAAATCTATGATATTTCTGAGTTCCAGGAATAGCCCTACTATCCTTGAATCGATGTTCCAACCGTTCTTCTGCATCTTTCAAATCAGCTGTAGTTACAAAGAAAAAATTTATCTTCTGCTCAAGTTTTCTTCACAAAACTGGTGTTCTGGTGTAAGAATTTGCCTCTCTGTAGCTCTCTGCAAACTGGCACGAGCAGTAGCTCTTTTCACTGTTCCTCCAATCCCATCACATGCATTTTTGCCATGGGATGTAGCAAAAGAAGTGCCTTCACAAGACAGACCAAAATCCTCTTCATGGTAACAGAGATTTGTGAAGTTGTATCTGTTCTTATATTGGCCAGCACATCCATCTGAGAAATAGTGCACCTTCTTCAATTGTGGGCATCTGAATTTAACATATGTTCATAAGCTTCAATATGAATGAGTAAACCATTATAGTGTTGTGTTTTAGTGATGCAGATAAGAAACAGACACTAAAATGGCTAAGTTCCTGTCTGCAGATGATCTATAATAGATGACAAAAGGGTGAAACTGTACACTGTGAATTGTCCCAGTGAAACCCTTGGGCAGCATCCTGGACAATGAAGAATAATTCTCAGAGAAATCACCTACTATAACTACCTCGCTCTGAGGTGGTAGTGTTTCTTTCAACTGCTTGAAGTACTGTGATTGTTGCTGAGCAACAAAGTGATGACGAACCATGCGGGATATTTTTTCATGCTTAGGGATGATAAGTATTCATGAAGTGGCTCCACACCTTATCAACCATTGTACAACGGTCAACAGTCACCCATTGCTTGTAAGATATTTCATTTGGAGCTGATTTCACACTGTCCAAGTAACTCAAGAAAAATCCAGGACACCCTCTTCTCTTGGCAATCATTGCAAAGTTGCATCATGCAAGTCTCTCTTTCTGTACTGCAGACACTGTAATCCATAAGATCCTTCTATGAAAGACCTTTTCTCCCAATGCAGCCAGCTGCAATTTTGATTTTGATGGTATGTGCAGACACAGACAGAATGAGTCCCACCACTACCGGCAAGCACACAATATGATGGCCGTATTTTTGCAAATGTGGAAAATCCTATTTGGGATTCTTTTCATCATTTTTATAAGTTCAACATCTCTCTTAAATTTCCGAGGACCAATCGTTTTGCACCTTCATTGCACCTTCAGCACTGATAACTTTCACGCAATCCTTTTGGCCAGGACACATACGACTAACCTCTTCTGACTCATAGAATCTTCTAACTATATCTTTGTGTTCTTCAGATATCACTTTTCCTTTGCTCATTAGTGGAATCTTTCGGAAGGATTCCATGTTCTGATTTAAGTGAACGGCTTCTTTTCACCATGTATGTTGTAGTTTGAAAGAAACTAGCTGTTTTTTCATGTGTATGGTGAGTATGTCAATATTTGTAGTTTGTGATGGTGACATTTGCTCTCCAGGAATGACTGTTTCAATTCATTCATTAATTTGTCTAGATGTTTTTCAGTTTAGTTTCAGGTTTTGAAGTATCACTTACCTCCTCGTAATTTGAACACCATAACTGAGTTTCTAGCCTCTCCTTCAGGGTGTTTCTGAGCAGATGATAGCTTTACCACGAGCCTTGCGCTTTTTCTGGCTTAATGACAGCCCTTCTGAAAAGAACAGAAAAAAAGGTTTCACACACCTGAATATTAGTAATTAATATTAATTTATAGTACCTTAAATGCTATATAATTGGCTATATAGTTAGATCAACAGACTTGTAGTAAGTATAAGTTATTATATTAATTTATTTTACTTACTTTTTTTACTGGTGTTTGGTCCAGAAAATGCTAGAACTGTTCAACTGAAGTTGAAGGATTTTCCTTTATCAAGCAATCACTGTCATTGTCCAGATCTTGAATTGAAGAGATGTTACTCAGCCACTGATAGTAGATGATTCATTGAATCCTGCTCCAGCTCGTTGTTTTCAGTGTACTAAATATAGTGGGGTTTTTCATTATCAGTGTCCAGCAGTTCACACACAACATGATCCTTTTTTCACTCTTCCAGCACATTTTTCAACAAGTACATCGGTCACTTTTCTAAGATTGATTGTTATGCGTTTCTTGTGTTTTTGAATAGGGTCCTGGCAGTTATTTCAAGTACCGAACCATTGTATTTTGATCTGTAAAGATATAGATTTACAATTAGGTAATATATATTTTTTTAGAAATATATAGCTATACAACCTTAATATTTTAGGCTGATAGTCTCTGAGGCTCATTAAAACACCATACCACAGCCACCCACAGTGCTGGCTGGAACTGTACTAACCTGTAGACAAGGAATTTTGCAACTATCTGTGTTGATTCTGCACTTAGACAAGTAGCAACATGTTTCAACAGGTTTGTTTAGGCTACATGTGAGCTTAGTCTTCCCCTTTCACTATTATAACTATTATTGCCAGTGTAGATTAGCAGTGAAATACAATTTTTATTAAATTCTTGGAGCTTGAGGTCAAATTGATAGCTAAGATATAAAAATTCCTTGAAATGACAAGCAATTTATAAATATGGTGTTCATTTATAAGTTAGTTACATGAAAAGTACCAACATAAACAAACTTTTTATGATTGTTTCTATTAGTCAAGAACTCTGACTGTTTTTTATATCTATAAAAAATGTAATTTTAATTTCTATAGGTCAAATTATGAGCTTAAGTGTGAAAAAATAGGTAGAATTGACGCACAACTTATGAATATGGTGTTCACTTATATGTTAGTTACATGAAAAATACTAACATAAACAAACTTTTTTTTGCTGATTCTAATAGCCAATGCCTATGCCTTCATTTTTTACATTTAAAAAAAAAATTCTCATTTGATACCCCAGAGGTCAAATCGTGACCTCAAATTTTGGTTACAGTGTAACTTTTTTATTTTTCAACCTAGAGTTCTAAAACTTGCATATTTGGATTCCTTGTCATTTTCTGATTCTAAATATATATACTGTTATATAATTATGACAATTATTACCCAAGTTATGGCTCGCCAAATGTTAGTAACCTAGCGAGTGATCTCAAATTGCCCGAGGTCATATCTCTTGAACCGTTGGTCGGATTGACCTTATAATTTCAGAAATGGATTCAGGGCTCACAAACTCCCTATAAACCAAATTTCAGCAAAATATGAGAGATGAGGGTGTTAATTTCAATTTTTTTTGGTTGATCTGACAGAGAATGACCCCCTTATTATATTTTGTAGTTTATACTAAAAAAATTACATAGCTATTTTACTTCATTTTGCACTAATGCCTGTATTTCCCATGATCCAGAAAGTAAAAGCTTTTTGAAAACAGAAAAATATGCTCCTGCAAATTCTTAAAAACTGTTAAGAACCACATTATTTATTAAGTAGTTATTAAGGATTCAAATGCATACAGTATCTAAAAACATAAATAAAAAAAAAATCTTCAACATAGTATAATAAACCAATTAACTTAGGGTGGACCCAATCACCCCAATCTACGGTATAGTAAATTTAGGGATTATAATGAGTTTGCCAATAAAAATGTTAAGATGTGGTCTAGATTTGAAAGAATTTTAGAGGATGTATAATATAGGTGTATTTCTTTCAGAAATGTTAGGAATAACAGGATTAGGAAACCTTTGTGGTGGAATAAGGAAATAGCTAAAATGATTAAAAATTAAAAAAAAGGACATTTAGGGAATTTAAAGGCAGTGATATATTTTGGACTTGGATAATTATAGGCCATTAAAAAATAAATTTAAGTTTGGTTAGGAAGAGCAAAAAGCAGTGAAACAAATCTAGCTAGAAATAGAAATAAAGATCAAAAAAAAATTTTTAGTTTTTATAAATATAATAAAAAGCATGAGAGGATTGGCCAATAGAAAAATGATAGGATGCTTGAAAAAGATCAGGCTATTGTTGGTATTTTTAATAATTATTTTAGCTCTGTTTTTACTAAAGAAAATTTAAATTTTTATTTTAATTCTTTAGATCCTGTAAATTCAGGCATTGTTGATCATATTCATATATGGAAGGATGATGTTATGTAAGTGATTTATACAGTGAAGTCAAATAAAGCTGCTAGACCCAATAATATATTTGCTTAGATTCTCAGAGAAGGGGAGGAAAGCTTATCCACGGCCATACTTTGTTTTCTAGGTTAATTAATTATGCAGAAGTACCAGATGAATGAAAAAAAGCAAACGTAGTACCCATTTACAAAAAGGGTACTAAGGAGGAGGTAGGAAATTATAGGCCTGTTAATTTAACAGCATTGGTAGGAAAGATACTAGAAAGAATTAAATATTAAAAGATCATTTCAAAAAATTTAATCTTGTTTTAAGTTCACAACATGGATTTAGATTAGGAAGGTCTTGTTTGTCTAATCTCTTAAGACTTTTTAGAGTTTGTAACTGATCAGGTATATGGAAAAACTATACACACCTACAATATGGTATCATATATGTACTGTACCTTTATTTCTTAATTGAATACAAATTATAGTCATCTGGGGTGAAAAAAAACATAGGGTATGTTGGGGTGAAAACGAACAGGCCCCTTAAAATAATTTTTAATAAAGAAAATTTTTAAGAAATTTTTTTCAGGTAGCCCACTATATCCTTCAAAAGTGTTGGTAAAATGATGTCTTTATGTTTGTTCATTTCCAAGAAATGAGCACTGGAAAAAAGTGCCAAAAATATGTATAGAAAACTTTTTTGCATTTATTTTTTATTTGCTTGGCAATGAATTATTTTTCACTGTAGAATATTTATACTTACGTTGAAAAGTGTGAAGATGTATATCTTGTAATGCATGAGGAGAAATAAAACAGTCTGTGGCATAAGCCTAGTGAAGCCATTTTTTTTAACCCCATGCAGTTGAAGCTTCTTTGGGGTTAAAAAGAACCTATGTTTTATGTATTAGTATGGGCACAAAATGGGTGTGTGCAGGAATGTTGAAATGCAATTGCAAATGTTGCAAAGGGGTTATGCAACAAAGGGTTTATTATCTCTGTAATTTCATTGACACCAATATTGTATGTTTTGAGGACCATATACCAGAGTTAATGTTATATTTTTTTTCACCCCAACCACAGTTTTTCACCCCTTTCCATGGGGTGAAAAAAAAAATTCAGTTTTTTTTTTATTTTACTAATTAAATATTTTGCAGGAAAAAAAAATTCTATTGCCATATTATTATGACACCTGGCCTTTATAATGTGAACATACAGGTTTGTGTCCATCCCTAATAATAAAGTCTGTAGGCCTAAGTTAAGGCAAATTTTTTTTTTCACCCCAGATGACTATATATATTAATTTATTGAATTAAATCACGACAGATTTGCCTCAGAATTGGCGACAAAGCCTATTAGGAATGGAAATAATTGCCATACATAAAACCCCATTTGGGCATGCATAACAAGAAAAACATTATTTTGTATACAAATTTTCCATTGCTGATGCATGAAAATTACTTCAGGAGAAGAAATAATGAAAAAACAGACATCTAGGCACTTGTAAAGTCAAATTTTTAAGAGGAATTTTATATTAGCTTATCTCAGAGCTGCTTAGTTACAGCGATGCTTTAAGCAAAGGAGATATACTTAATCTTCCTATAAGTTCTGAGTGAATACCTCATATAAAACTAATAACTCAAAAGGATAGGCCTATTTCTTCAGGTATTTAAGTGTAGTGAATGCCTATTGCCTATATTAATTAAACCAAATAAGCCCATTGCATAACTCTATCACCTACAACCAGAAGCATGGCCAAATGAAATAAGGTATGGTAATTTCCTTCTTTACCATTAGGCAGCACTAAATACTGAAGGCATATAAATTAAACAACCAAAAAACACTACTTAATGAGGTCTTTTGAAGACCTCCACAAAACTTTTTTTAACCCTTTAACGACGGATGGTACCTTAAAGGTCCACCAGAAATAATAATATAAATTGTACTACAATGCCTCGTTTCTATAAATGTTTTAGATGTTTACATATAGATGTCATTTAGTTGTTGGGAAAGGAACCCAAAATGTGTATCATTTCAGTGATTAGTTACTAAAATATTTAGTTTTGAATAACAATAAAACCTATACATTCTGGTAACAAGAGTGACTGCATATGCTGTGGGCTCATTCTTAAAGGGTTAAGGACGAGTCTGCAGCATATGCAGTCACTCTTGTTACCAGAATGTATAGGTTTTATTGTTATTCAAAACTAAATATTTTAGTAACTAGTCACTGAAATGATACACATTTTGGAATCCTTTCTTGACAATTAAATGATATCTATATAAACATGTAGAAACATTTATAGAAATGAGGCATTGTAGTACAATTTATATTGTTATTTCTGATGGACCTTAAGGTACCATCCATCATTAATGAAAAAATGTAAGGTTTTTGCCATTCAACTCTCCACTAATATCTGCAGAAAATTTCCAATGAATAAGGGTGACAGCAATAAACCATAACCCTATATAGTTTTTTTTATAAGGTAAATACCAGTAATGAAAATATAGATATTATTTATTTGGATTTTAGTAAAGCATTTGACAAAGTTCCACATAGGAGACTTCTATATAAATTAAAATCTTGTGGGATATTAGGGTCAGTTATTAATTAGGTAGAAAAATGGTTAAAAGACAAATTCTAAATGGTCATGAATCTGGGTGGCAGAAAGTGAAAAGTGGGGTACCACTAGGGCTGGCTATGCCGGATAACAGCTATTATCCGGTATCCTGTATCCGGCCGGATAGATGTCAGTATCCGGCCGGATAGCCGGATATTTATGATAGTCTTTTTTGTAATGGGAATACCATCTGGGCCTGCCCCTTTCCAATCTTAGCTTGCATAGCCTTTAGCTAGCAAAAGTTGAATATAGTTGTACAAAAATCTAAAATTAAAATAATTGATAAATAAGCATGTACCACTACTAGTATGTAACTATATTAACACTGCTAAAAAGGCAAAATGTTTGGTCCAGCTAAAAGTGTGACGCATAGCTAAGATCCCAGCTTCCCTTACTTTTTAATTTTTATTTTTATTTTTTATTTTTATATATATTGCAAATTACAATATGAAAAAATATGAATTAGCGAAACCTTTTATTAAGATTTGAGATATAAAAATAAAACATATAGCCTAATCAAATATACCAGTAAGGTAAGTGAAATTATTAAAATAGCAAAACCTTAAAAAGTAAAAACTCGCATTAAACAATAAAAATTAATACTATGTTCAAGACACTAGATTCACAAGTTTAAATCAAATTTTCGTCCATTGTGATGGATAAAAAGAAGCATCTCCCCTCGCTTTGGTAGCAAAGTACTCTTTTTTCTTCAAAAATATTTCCATATTCGGAAAACATTCTTTCTGAGAAAACTGAAGATGCTTGTGTCACTAGCCATTTTAGAGCAATTTTCTTGAGATGGAAAGGATTCTTCATTTTTCCAAATTTCAAGTGGAGATAGTCGTCTGTCTGATATGGTTTTTTTTGCATATTGCTCAATTTCCTCTGCTATTTTGTGAATGAAGCCATCTTACGGCTTTTTTTAAACTTTTTCTCACCAGGTATCTTTTCTGAATTTTCTTGTGTTAGTTCCCTGAAACAAGCAGAGAGTGGATCATCATCAAACTTTGCCTTTTTTCTTCCTGTTGAGGAGGAAGAAGAATTAGAATCGTCGCTGCTGTGAGCCTGTTCTTCAAAATATTTATCTCTAATTTTCTCTAGGTTGTTTATTTCATTTATTTCTTCAATTAACCATGTCTTAATATTTTCCTTTTGTTGATCTTTGAAAAACAAAAATTTAAGTCGTGGATCAATGACAGTTGCTAGAGCATACTTCCGATTTGTTAAGACATTTAGACACTTTCTTTTTTCATTGCTTTCATTGGCAAAAAATCGTGACCACAATGACTTCAACAGTTCATCTTTTATAGTTTGGACTCCTTGATCATCCTGGCCAATTTTTGAAAGAAACCTTTCAAGCGCGCACATGTTTGGGATAACAGTAGAGAGTAAACTATATTCTGTACTCATTTCTTGGGTGAGTTTAAAAAATGGCTGTAAAAGCTTTAAAAGATTTTCAATCAAGTACCACTCATTAGATGAAATAACAAGTAATTCACTATGATCAGCAAGGTATATTTGAACTGATTTTTTCAACTTAACCATACGTTCTAGCATCAAATAAGATGAGTTCCAGCACGTTAAAACATCTTGTACCAATAGAAGAGGAACATGACCCTGTTGTGTTTGGAGAGCTTTAAATTCAGAAGTAGCCAGTGGGGAGTGGTTAAAATGTGTCACTAAACGTCGACACTTTGCCAAAAGATCTTTTATAGATCATTGAGCCATTAATGCATCATTCACCACTAGCTGTAGCAAATGAATTGAACAGTGAACAGAAGGTATTTCCGCAAGGTCACATCCCAAAGCTATGTTAGAAGCTCCATCTCTGACCAATATATTACGCCTTGATCTGTCAATATTCCATGATTGCCACATAGATTGCAATTTGTCCGCTATATTAATTCCTGTATGCGATCCTGAAAAATGAGCTGAATGCAATACTGCATTACAATGAGTGTAGTCATTCATGATCCAATGACCTGACAAGGAAATGAATGATTCATTTGAAGAAGAGCAGGTCCAAATATCGGAAGTGAAGCTAATGTATTTCCCTTCTTTCAATTTATTCATAACAATTTCTTTGAGTTCTTCATAGATTTTGGGTATGACTTTTTCTGAAAAATATGTTCGATCTGGTAGCAAATACCTTGGCTGTACGTGGGCCATCAGTCCTATAAAGCCATCTTGTTCAACTAAACTAAAAGGATGGTTGTCCAGTGCCATCATTAATCCTATCTTTTTATGTAAAGCTTGAGCTTTTGAGTCATTTATATCCCATAATTTCTTAAAGGAAAAACTTTCTTCTAACGTGAGTTGCTTTTCCATGGCAACTAATTTTTTCTCCTTCGGAGCCATTGAGGTGGTCGCTATAGGTTGATTTTGATTTTCAGATGATTTGTTAAGTTGAGACACTTCTTTATATTCTTTTGAATGCAGCATCTTTGCATGATTGTGCAAAGGTTTTGTGCTATAGCACCTAGCACCCAATTTCTCTGATCCCCTTTTAATCTGTTTGGAACATAGGGAGCAAATAGCTATCGTTGGATTAGTCTCATGTATTGTAAATATTTTCCAAATAAAACTAGCCATTTTAGGGGGTAAATAATGTTAAAATATTGCTGTAAGCCTATAACTAATACTAACTAGCTATATAGCTATATGATTTAGGCAATGAAACAATCCTGAAAAGGATAAAATATAGGTAATTAGTAAAGTTATTGAAAGATAGCTATAATTTACATCAAATAGTGATTAAAATTTGATAGTATAGTCAATTAGTCAAGTAATAGCTAAATAATATATAAAAAATTATGAATTATTTGAATGATATTATCGTATCCGGCCGGATATTTTTTTTTATTATCCGGCTATCCGGTATCCGGCCGGATAGTAAAAAATACTATCCGGCACACCCCTAGGTACCACAGGGATCAGTTTTGGGTCAGTTACTCTTTATTTTGTATCTAAATGATTTAGAGAAAGGAGTAGGTTGTAAAATTTCTAAATTTACAGATGATATAGCAGTAGTTGCCCCAGTTACAAACATAGGAAATTCTTATAAACTACAAAAGGGTCTTCATAGATTAGCATCAACCAGGGTGAACCAGACCACAAAATGACAAATGCTTTAATAACTTTTTAATCTGCTAACCAAAACTGTTCAGTATTCATTAGGGTGGATCAATTTTACATTTTTTTCGATTTCCATATTCTAAGAGAGACAAAAACTTGCGCATGCATGAGAAAATAGCCTCTGCAAAATCTTAGCTTAATAGGTAATCATCTTCTGCCCCCAGCAGTGATGAAAATCATATTTTAGTAGTCAAAAACGTATTTTTAAACCCTAGCCTAGTCATAAAATTTTGCATATGTGTTATTTCATGCCTAAGCAACGATATAAATGCTATGGGAAATATATAAATGCATTATTTAAGACAAAGAGCCGATCTGAAAATATGTATAATATACATATTTTCAGATTGGCTCTTTGTCTTAAATAATGCATTTATATATTTCCCATAGCATTTATATCATTGCTTAGGCATGAAATAACACACGCGCAAAATTTTATGACTCTAGGCTAGGGTTTAAAAATACGTTTTTGACTACTAAAATATGATTTTCATCACTCTGCCAGGGGCAGATGATGATTACCTATTAAGCTAAGATTTTGCAGAGGCTATTTTCTCATGCATGCGCAAGTTTTTGTCTCTATTAGAATATGGAAATCAAAAAAAATGTAAAATCAATCCACCCTAGTGTTCATACTTACATGGTATCCAAGTACTGACCCATGTGGGACTCCACTCAGAACAGGGCTCCATGTAGACCTAGTCCCATTTAACTGGACTCTGTTCTCTTTCTTTAAGCCATTTTTCAATCTAATTTGCTACTGTCCCTTTCATTCCATGAGCTCTAACTTTAACAAGCAACCACTTAGGAGGAACTGTATCAAAAGCTTTGGCAAAATCCAAGTACACAATATCTACAGATTCTTTTTTATCCAGATGCTTTAACATACTATCATAAAATTCAATTAAGTTTGTCAAACATGACTTGCCATTTCAAAAGCCATGTTGGCCATTACTAATTAATCCTTCTTCTAAGAATATTATAATGGTCTCTGATGACACTTTCAAGTAATTTGCAAATAATAGAAGTTAAATTAATTGGTCTATAGTTTTTAGCTAGGTTTTTGTTTCCTTTTTTGAAAAGTGGGACTATATTTGCTTTTTTCCAGTCTTCTGGAACTTTGCTGTTAATCAATAAAAGGTTGCAAAGTATTTTAAGTGCTTGGGCTATGCTATATTTTGCTTCCTTTACTACTTTAGGATAAATTTCATCAGGTCCTGGTGACTTATCTATGTTTAGCCTGTCAATTGCTCTCAAAATATCCACTTCCTCAAAATATATAAGATTTCTCTCTCTTGTGTTACTAATGTAAAATCTGGAATTTTATTTAGTTTCCTTTGTAAATACTGAGCAGAAATATCTATTTAGCTCTTCAACAATTTCAAAATCTTCTTCAATAATTTTGTTGTCAGCATGATGGGGGTCCAATTTTTTTATTAGATTTATTTTTCAGGTTGAAATGACTAAAGAACTTTTTGGGATTTCCTTTACAATTTTTGGCTAAGTTCCTCTCTAAATTGCATTTACTATCTCTTATAAGTTTCTTGCTTTCTTGTCTCTTATTTTTATAGATTTCAAGGTCCCTTTCATTTTGAGTTCTCTTAAATTTGCTGAAGGCCTTTCTCCTCTCTCTTATTCCTTTCTTAATAGACAGATTTATCCAGGGTTTTGTTATTTCTGATTCTTATTTTACACAGGAATATATTTACTTTGAACATCTTTTATTTTATTTTTTAACTTTTCCCATATATAGTGTGTAGATTTACTTTGAATATATCTTTTGGTTGAAGCTCAAAAATCTCCACCCAATTTATACATTTTAACTCTAACTAGTTCAGTCATATTTCCATTTTTAAAGTCAGGAATTTCAGCTGCATTTTTAGTATACTTTGAGTCAAATTT
This sequence comes from Bathynomus jamesi, assembly GCA_023014485.1. Classification (NCBI taxonomy): domain Eukaryota; kingdom Metazoa; phylum Arthropoda; class Malacostraca; order Isopoda; family Cirolanidae; genus Bathynomus; species Bathynomus jamesi. Next base: position 81,756 of record JAJOZX010006069.1, read on the forward strand.
CACCTTGAATCTTATTATAAAATGATCAGTTGAACCCAGTGTTTTGAAGACTGATATGTTATATATACAGGGTGGGCCGTAAGTTTCCATACATAGGAAAAATAAACATTTTTTTATGGACAACCATTTTTATTTATATAATATGCTCTACATGGTTGCCATTGTTTTGAAAACACATTTCAATACGTGTTCCCCACTGTTGATGAACACGCATTAGCACAGTTGACGTTATGCTTGTAATGGCGTTGGTGATACGTTCCTTTAGATGATTTATGTCTCGTATCTTTTCCTGATACACCATGGCCTTCAAGTGCCCCCAAAGATAGAAATCAAGGGGGGTGAGATCTGGGGATCTGGGAGGCCACTCCACAGGACCACGCCGACCAATCCAAGCATCCGGAAACTGCTGATCCAAATACCGACGCACGTGAAGACCATAATTTAAATTTTCCTATGTATGGAAACTTACGGCCCACCCTGTAGAATCAGCAATATTTGTTAATAAATCTAAAATTGCATTCTCTCTGTTTGGTTCTTTAATTAACTGATTTAGACCATTTTCTACAGTATAATCAAGGAAGTTCTCGTTACTTTCAGGTGCTTGTAACATTACCTAATTTATATATCTACAGGGTGGGCCGTAAGTTTCCATACATAGGAAAAATAAACATTTTTTATGGACAACCATTTTTATTTATATAATATGCTCTACATGGTTGCCATTGTTTTGAAAACACATTTCAATACGTGTTCCCCACTGTTGATGAACACGCATTAGCACAGTTGACGTTATGCTTGTAATGGCATTGGTGATACGTTCCTTAGATGATTTATGTCTCGTATCTTTTCCTGATACACCATGGCCTTCAAGTGCCCCCAAAGATAGAAATCAAGGGGGGTGAGATCTGGGGATCTGGGAGGCCACTCCACAGGACAACACCGACCAATCCAAGCATCCGGAAACTGATCCAAATACCGACGCACGTGAAGACCATAATTTAAATTTTCCTATGTATGGAAACTTACAGCCCACCCTGTATAGTTAAAATCAACAATAATTACATCATTTGAACCTACCTTATTTATTTCCTTAATAATTTCATTTTCTACATATCGATTCTCCTCTCTTGTTTTGGGGATTCCTCTAATTGAACATCCTTCTGGTGACCTATATGTACCACCTATTTTAATTTTTTTACCATTTTTATTTTTGATTTCTATCCATACTGACTCAACTATTTCACTTTCTTTTATTAAATTTATCTCTATTGGAGACAAATTTGACTTTACATAAATAAATACTCCACCACCTTCAAAATGTTTACACTCATAATAGAAGAGTTCATAGCCATTTAATTCATAGGTAATAATATCTCACTCACTCAATTGATTATTTGGTACACTGCTAAATTTTGTCCACGTCTCAGTTATGATCATGATATCTGGTTTTTCAATTTCAACATATGTTTTAAATTCATCTATTTTATCTCTGATGCTTCTTGCATTTACATAAAATAATGAAAGAGAACCTGCAACATTTTCTTCAATTTTGGATCTATTATCAGCCACCTTTGGTCTTTGCCATCTTTAATTTTTACTCCATTTATTTGTTTCTGACAGCTGTCATTATTATTCCAAGAATTATCTGTACAACTTTTGGCTGTTATTAAAAGTCAACCATGAAGTGTGGAAATTCCAGTGTTGTCCCATTTTAGAGAGAATCTCATTAAGTTTTTTCTGATACCAAGTTTTGACAAGTTTTTTAGAAATTCCAGTGTGTCCAAAAATTATCTGTACAATTTCATCTTTTAATAAAATTCTTGATAACACATGTAAAATTCTTAAAGAAGATTATTTAGAATCTGTATTTTCAAAAGTTTCTTTTATTAAAGTAACGTTGTTACAAACATTCGATATGTGCACCATCAGTGATTCGCAAAACATCTAATCGATAATCCAAATGTTGCCATGTATGCTGCAGCATATCCACATCAATTCACTCAATAGCAGTTGTGATTCTTGCTTTTAAATCATCAATGTCTGTCACCCGCGTATTGTAAAGAAAAAACTTGTCAAAACTTGTTATCAGAAAAAACTTGAGTTTCTCTGTAAAATGGGACAACACTGGAATTTCTACACTTCATGGTTGACTTTTAATAACAGCCAAAAATTGTACAGATAATTCTCGGACACCCGGTATACTTCCTTTTGGTAATATAGTTCCTAGGCCTCTGACTTGGGAATCTCCAATTACAGAAACTTTTCCTACATTGCTCAGGTTTAACTTAAAACTTTTACTTCTATTGAATTGAGTTTCCCTATACTGATTATTTTCTTCACCATTTATAGAAAATTAATGAAATCTATTTGTTAATTCCATTAAAACATTTTTATTTATTTTTAAAATCCTGGGTTTCCAAGTTTTCTTTGGCTTTTCCCACTCATTTGGCCTATTTTGCATTGACTAAGCCCAACTAAAACATTGGGTTCAGGCAGTTTCTGAGTTTCAGCCTCATTTACAGTATTAGGCCCAGGCCTAGGCCAAACTTGAACTGCAATATCTCTAAGTTGGTGTAGCCTCTCCCTCACTAATAGACCTTCTGGGCTTAAAATTTTTTATTACAGTACTACACTTGTCACGAAACCACATCAAATTGACATTAAGTTTAGAAGCAACATTTATACCAACAAATAATTTTGTTGGATTCCTTGCATGCTACCTGTTTTGCCTCAAGTATTCAGACCAGACATGGGGTCATTACAAGGTTTATCATTATAAGTTTTTCATCATTATAGCATTTTTGTTTCATCATCATTACAAGCCCTTCATTATCATTGTAATGATCATTACAATACTGAATAAGTGCTCCACCAATGCACTGGAGGCAGGGATGCAAAGATGTTTGGCAGCAAGAACAGATACATCAGGATACAGATATGCATTGTCCCTCACCATGTCATGGGATTGCAGTCCTCATCAATGCAGGGCTGGTCAAGGTAGCTGTCCACCTGGCTGACAATAAGGTTCTGAGAAGCTGTAGAGGGAGCTGGAGCAACCATAAAATTGAACAACTTACACCACTTTGGTGCTGGCTGGGACTGGGAGGACTCAGAAGCTGCATATATATATTGAAATTACACTATAATGAAAATATAACGTGTAATGATTCATTACAGACCTTTCATTACCATTATCATTACTATTATTACCTCAAAATTTCTTTCATCATTACAAGAGATTTGTAATTAATTATAATTAATTACCATTACAATGATAATGACCCCATGTCTGATTCAGAGCCTCAAGAAAGGTTGCATGCCTTCCTCATTGCAGCAGCCCAGCTCTACCCCACCACATTAATTGTGGAAATGTACGTACAGCTTTTATTGGGTTAGGTTAGGTTATGTCAAAACAATTGGCATTATAGCAAAGAGAGCTATGCTTCAAAATATTAGGTTAGGTTTTGAAGCATTTCACTTACTAGAGTGTCTAAATCACATTCCTAATGAAGAAACGAAGCTACCAATGTATAATTTATGAAAATCAGAGAGAAGAGCTTAAGTAGATTATTACCTAATTTCCCTCTATTTCAAAACCCTACCCACTTCTGGCAACTTCAGAATCGTAGGATTGGGGGTATTTTTTTACAAGAATACATTATAGGCTTTTGAGAAATTTTGAAATTTTAGGTTAAGTTATATATTAAAACTGTTTTTTCCAATTGTTTTTTGATGTTATGTGAACAAAATTAACCTTCTTTCAAACTGTATCAAAAACTATCAAAAAAACATAGTTTTGATTTACAAAGCCTGTAATTGTAATATACATTTGTAAAAGTTTACCAGATTAGGGGGGGTCATATCTCCACAATCACTCATTTGCACAAGAAATGAAGGTCAGATTTGCACAAAAGTGAAATACACCAGAAAAACTAATTTTCATGCCAAAGTCCAAGTTATATGCTAAAACAAATATTTACCCAAGATTTTAATATTAGAATGTAGGTCATGACTTGGATTATCTCAACAGGCTTTAGTGGTTTCATGTTTTCCAAATGAAATATAATGTTTAATCAGATCAAAAGAACAAGCTTGCACTGAATGAGTCCCTGGATCTCTCTAAATAGAAAGTTAAAACTTTAGAATGAGCTATTTTTACTTTAATAAATCATAAAAAAATCTAAAATTAATACTGGGCAATATCCTATTTTGGCATCCCAAATTACTCAACCAACCAAATATAAATGGCACCTCAGCACTTTCAAATTATTTGTTTATGTTAATTAGGTTAATTGACTACCCGTTAAGGCACAAAGTCTTCCCACTTTCTTTAATCAACCTAGTTTAACCATTTAACTTAATATAAATCACTTATTACAACTGACTAATACCTAGGCTTAGCATAATATAAATTAGCTAAAAGGGAAAAGCATGAGAACACTAATTGATAGTTTGATGTCTGCAAGGGACATCTAGTGATGGTGTTTAAGCCTATTTTTATTGCATGAATGGTACTAGTTTATTTCATATATATTATGTGCATTTGGGTGATAGATCCCACAGCTCAACACAGGTGTTGTGGGATATAGGGAGGCAGCATCTTGGGTTAGGGGATACTCTCTATCCTTACATACCCTATTTAAAGAGATTCCTCTGCCGAGCAGTACCCCCTATAGTACTGTGAGGTATTGAAAAACTCATATTATTATAGTATTATACCTGTCTAATGTCCAATAATTATTTATATTCATTAAGTAGATTTTTTAATTCTAAGACACTTTCCTTCTATAACATTTCCGTCGCAAATGCTTCATTTTCGATATAAACATTTTTTTGGTGTGTATCTAGTGTGTGTTCATACATTCGTTTGTGTATTTGTTTGTGTGACCGTTACATGTCTGCCCAATCACTGCACTCCATCCATTTCAAATTTGAATTACTTTGCTCCCAGAATGGAACACTCATTCCACTCATTCAGAAGTACATTAGGCCTGGCTCTGTGATTTATAATGATTCCTGGGCTGCCTACAAGACTAAGTGATTTAGGTTATAAGCATTTTGTTATTAATCATTCTAAAAATTTTGTGGATAACAAGAATATCAAAATTCACACACAGAATATTGAAAGATTTTGGCGAGATTTAAAGGAATGGGTTAAGAGGCCAGGTATTCAGTCAAAATATGTATACCAATACCTGGCAAGGTATTTATTCATTTCTTCAGTTAAAGACAAGCGAAATCTACTCCAGGAAGAGCCTCAGCCTACCCCTGCACGTGAATAAGGTAATTCCTATTTTTCTTTTATGTTAGGAGAGGTTAGGAGAGGTCAATTTTGAAGGTGAAATTTGTTTTTCCTATGGGTTTTGATGTGTTTTGAACGAATCTGACCTTCAAAACCATCGGAAATGACTCATTTTCGATTGCCGGCTAAGGGGGTTATCTCAAAAACGAGTCATTTCCGACTGTTTTGAAGTCAGATTCATTCAAAACACATCAAAAACCATAGGAAAAACATAAATTTCACCTCCAAAGGGAGATGGGTATAATACTATAAATTTACCCTCATGATCTTCACTTGCCCCACAAACACCTCTAAATGGGAGACCCAAAATGGGTGCACACACATTTCTACATTACTATATATTCTTTACAGCCACACCTACACTTTTCCTCCTAAGTATATATATTGTAATGTATATGGTTATAAATTGTGACTTGGTCCGCGCAATTGATATAGACCGTGACTTATTTTTGGTTGGCAAGGTACTGGTATTGATGGGTACCATAATGAAATTGACTGGATTCTTTGGATCTGATATATTTGCATGTCAGTTATAAATATAGGGTTATTATATAGAAAATGGCGCAACCCGAAGTATGATGTAAAAAAACATTTTATTAGGTCAATTTCAATGTGCTGAAGCCAAATCTGTTAACCATTTGGTGTGCAAATTACATTTTTACAGATTATAAATAAAATTACAAATTTTGAAGTTCATTCATTTGCCCATCATTTATGTTTTGGTTCCAATAATTTTGCTCCGCGAGTCAAAGTAGTTCTTAACAGAAGCAATTTTATAACCCTTTTAAAATGCGCCCTTTTAATGTTTGTATAGCAATGGAGTGTGAAGGGTGTTCTGTTAGATACATTGAAGCTATTGTAAAGTGTTACGAAAATGATGAAGAAGCAATTCTATTTTTCCCAAAACATGGTATTTTGCTTTCAGAGTTGTCGTGCCCAACGTGTGGTTATTTTACTCTTAGGTTAGGTTAGGTTAGTTTTCATGTGCTTGTTAGCCATTTTTTAGGCAAATGCTTCAAAATAAGAGTAAAATATAAATAACATTTACTCTAATTTGAAGCATTTGCACACCAAATGGTTAACAGATTTGGCTTCAGCACATCAAAATTGACCTAATAAAATGTTTTTTACATCATACTTCGGGTTGCACCATTTTCTATATAATTACCAAATATAGTGTGTAACATATTTGTGGATAGTAGCCTATTATGACTTTGATCCTCTGGATCCAGAGATTCTATCTTTAGTTTTAAATTGATAATTAATTAGTTTTAAATTGATACTTAATTAGTTTTGTAAAAATTGGTTGTTGCCAATGTACAGGCAGTTTTTAACATAGTGGAGCCACCTCGATGGGCCGAAGTGGCCCCTAGTGTGCCCACTATAAAAATTTCTTATGTTCTTATTGAAAATAAAACATTTGGCTTAGGCTGTAAATAAATCACGTCTACAGCAATTACATTGACAATGCTTCACAAATTTGTAATAGTATTGTACTAGAATAAGCGAGGAATATACTCCAAGCCAAGAATAAATGCTTTACAAGCCAGCACTTATGAATCGAAATGTTGAGTAGCCTTGTAATGCCAATTTGAATTTTACAGCTTTTGCAAGCAACAACAATGGAGTTGAAATGAAAACAAATTTTTTTAAAAAGTATTGGTTGGTTGTGAAATCACAAAAAGTTGAGTGCCGAGTAGAAAATAACCAATAAACAAATCCTACCAATATCTAGTCCGTCGACACTCATTATGAAATGCAAATAATTTCACACAAAAGATATTGAACGGCCAATGAGAGAATAACATTTACTTTAATCTCACATATCACTCGGATTTTAAATACAGCTTCACAAATTATGATCGACTCCATGAAAAAACTATACATGCCTGTCATACAGTTCACAACAAAGCCAAATTCAAACCCAGGCTTATACACGCCTACAATGTGGTATCGTATATGGTACCTTTATTTCATAATTAAATACAAATTATTAATTTATTGTATTAAATAAGGTTAATATGAGTTTTATCGCACTCAGAATATCAAAAGCAAATATAATTATAAAATATTAAAGCATAATTTTCTCATCATTTTCATATAAGTCACTATGCTCGCAGATGCGTACTTAACAAATTATGTACATTTGAATATTATGAAATTTTTGCTTTTTTTTTTTTCCCGCCCTTCCAATATTTTGATTGGTGACGTCATGAGAACATGATATATGAGCTAGATTTTTTAAGTTCTTAGGCCTTTTAAGTTGCTAGTCTACTTCTGTTAGGTTTTGATAGATGTTTGTGGCGATGACATGTGAACGGTGCGAATATTATTTTGAGGATTTAATATACTCTAGGCTAGGTTAGCCAGGGTTAGGCTAGTTTAGCCAGGATTAGGTTAGGTTAGCCAGGGTTAGGTTAGGTTAATTAATACCAAAATTAATTAACCTAACCTAACCTAACCCTGGCTAACCTAACCTAACCCTGGCTAAACTAGCCTAACCCTGGCTAACCTAGCCTAACCCTGGCTAACCTAGCCTAGAGTATATTAAATCCTCAAAACATATTCGCACCGTTCACATGTCATCGCCACAAACATCTATCAAAACCTAACAGAAGTAGACTAGCAACTTAAAAGGCCTAAGAACTTAAAAAATCTAGCTCATATATCATGTTCTCATGACGTCACCAATCAAAATATTGGAAGGGCGGGAAAAAAAAATGCAAAAATGTCATAATATTCAAATGTACATAATTTGTTAAGTACGCATCTGCGAGCATAGTGACTTATATGAAAATGATGAGAAAATTATGCTTTAATATTTTATAATTATATTTGCTTTTGATATTCTGAGTGCGATAAAACTCATATTAACCTTAAATAATTAGAAAATTGCCTCAGGATTGGCGACAAAGCCTATTGGGAATGAAAAAAATTACCATACATAGAACCCAATATGTAGGTATTGGGCCTGCATAACAACAAGAAAAACGTATTTTTTCATATGAAAATTTTCCATCGTTGATTCATGAAAATTACTTCGAGAGAAGAAATAATGAAAATATGAAAATTAGACGTCTGGAGATTTTGCAAAGTTAGGCAATTTAAGACAAAAACAGCTTCTCACAGCTGTCTAGTGACGACCATTGCTGTAGGAAAGGAAGACGCGTTTAATCTTCCTGCACGTTCTGAGTGAAAAACTAATAAGATAAAACTAATAACACAAAAGGATAGGCCTATTCCTTCAGCTTTTTAGACATAGTGAAATGCCTGTATTAATTAAACTGAATAAACTCCTTGCGTAACCCTATCGCCTACATCGAAAGAGAGGCGCGATAGGCAGCTGCACGCCCTACAACCAGAAGCGAAATCCAACAAAATGATAAGGTATGGTAGTTTCCTTTTTTATCATTAGGCAGCGCTAAATACCGAAGGCAAATAAATTCAACATTAACAAAAAAAAAACTACTTAGTCTTTTTTTTTATTTTTTAACGAAAAGACGTAGGGTTTTTGCCGTCGACTCAGCACCAAAATCTGGCGGAAATTTCCACCGGATAGCCAAATTAATAGCAATCAACCCATAACCCCATACTGTATAGTTTTTTCATAGACTCACCCAAATCCAGTGAGTGAGTGCCACTCACTCACTGGATTGGGGTGTGAAGCTCAAAATTTGAAGGCTGTGTTATTTTGTAAATTTATTGTATTTTGTAAATTTATTGTAAAAAAAACTATATAGGGCTATGGGTTGATTGCCTGATACCCTCATCCGTTGGAAATTTCCAGCAGATTTCAGTGGAGAGTTAACGACAAAAGCCCTATGTTTTTTCGTTAGAGAGTTATGTATATGTAGGTCTTCAAAGGACCTCTTTGTTTATTTGCCTTCGGTATTTGCGCTGCCTAATGGTAAAGAAAGGAATTGCCTTACCTTATTATTTCGTTGGGCCTCGCTTCTGTTTCGATGTAGGGCCGTGGTACGATGGAGCTACACAATGAGTTGACTAATATAGGCAGTCACTATTTAAACACCTGAAGGAACAGGCCTATCCTTCTTATAGTTATTAAGTTTTATATCAAGAGGATCTCACTCAGAACTTATAGGAAGACAAAGCACATCTTCCTTGCTTAAAGCATCGCTGTAACATAAGCAGCTCCGAGCGAGCCGATATAATATAATCTTCGTATTTTTATTATTTGCTGATTTCGCAAAGTTCGTTGACTCGTCTCTCGATGTAATTTTCATGAGGTGACAGTGGAAAATTTTGAACACGAAATAGTAAATTTGGTTTTCTTGTTGTTATGCAGGCCCGATGCCTACATATGGGTTCTATGTACGTATGGCAATTATTTTCATCCCCAATAGGCTATGTCGCCAATCCCGAGGCAATTTTGTAGATATTTAATTCAATTAATTAATAATTTATATTTAATTAAGAAGTAAAGGTAGTAGGTACCACATACGATACCATGTTGTAAGCGTGTATAGTTTTTCCAAAATCCCTATTCAACAAATCCGTACAAAATTTTATACAAGTGTGTTTTAAATAGATATAGGTAGGCTTTGTAATGAAAGAGAAATGAAAACATTGATTGTTGTTAGAAAATCTAGAAGAGGAAGAACCATTGTTGTCCCAAGGCGATATGATGACTAAGCTGATTGATGCAGCATTGGTTGTATATATTAAGTTAAGGTGTATGTATATCCATCTCAAATTTGGGGGGGCGCCATTTTTATGATTTAAAAAACAAATTTAAGAGTGAAAACATGCTCTTTTGGAAATATACCGGTACCATATCTCTAGCCATCGAATTTCCATGAATTTCAGATTTTTAACTTCATTTAACTTTATTAATTCATTCTATTTTTATTAGAATTTTATTATGAATTATTAATTTATTCTATTTTTTGTTTCTTTCTCTAGAAAATTTTACCATGAAGCGAACATTGCCGATACCGAAAAGTCCGAAAAAGAAGCTGAGTGGAGTAGAAGGCAGGAAGAAAAGAAAAATGCAAGAAGCAGAAGCTAAAAAGTCAAGTGGCTTTATGATGTCATTTCTTGAACAGCAACAAGCTGGTCCTTCATCAGCATTAACTGCATCGGATATGAGTGTTGACCAACCCGCCAGTGTATCAGAAGGAGAATTAAGTGTCTTTCAAGAAGCCAGAAGATACTAAAACTTTGAGTAGCGAAAAGCAGGAAAAAACAGCACAGCCTATTCCAGATGCAATTCAACATCACGATGTAGGCTTCTTGGAGTTTGATAAAATATCAAAAAAAGTAATTTTATCAGATGCCCTGAGGACAGAAATGGTCACATTGGGTTCGAAGTATTTTCAAAATAGTGAAGGGCCATTTGTTCCTACACAAAACCGATCAATGAATGAAAGATGGTTTAAAAGAAAGTTGGGAAATGGATGTGGAGAAGAAGTTTGGCGTTCATGGCTTGTTATTCTGCAGAGATGGAAGCAGCTTTTTGCTTTTGTTGTTTGCTATTTTCTCAAATTGACAATCAGTCTTCATTGGAGCAAGAAAATGGGTTCAATCATTGGAAAGCACCAGAAAGGCTTAGCACCCATGAAAATGCAAAAAATCATCGATACTGCTTCACCCAATGGAAAGAAATGGAAAGAAATCTTTTAGAAAACAGAGGAATCATTGACGTAGAGCAGAGCTTTCCAAACTGGTGTGTCGCGACACAGTGTTTTTTGTATTTTGAAAATTTTGATTTTTCTATCAACAAAATCGGCTACAAGATAAACCACCTACTGAAAAATTATCTGATATTTGATATTTGATAACAAAAATTAATTAATGTGTCGTGAAAATTGTTATGCTTAAATAGTTTGTCGCCAACGTTAAAAGTTTGGAAAGCTCTGACGTAGAGCTTCAAGCTCAAATTGCAACAGAAAAACAAAAATGGCGAGATGTTCTCCACAGAATTCTCCATTGCATAAAATTTTTAGCAACTCAGAACCTTGCATTGCGTGGTCACAAGGAATCCCTTAGACAGGAAGAGGAAAGCAGTATTGGAAATTTTCTTGGGTTATTAAAATTGTTGGCAAGGTTTGATCCTGTCATGAAAGAACACCTCAGTATTGTGGAAAAGCACCCTGGAAGAACATCATATTTATCTCCGTTAGTGCAGAATGAATTTATTCAGCTGATGGCTTCTACTGTTCGCCAGAAATTGTTACAGAGCATTCATAAGGCCAAATATTTTGGCCTCATGTTTGATTCTACTCCAGATCAAGCACATCGAGAGCAAATGGCAGAAACAGTTCGTTATGTTGATATTGATTTTCAGGAGAAAACAATTTTTATAAAAGAGTCTTTTCTTGGATTTATCCAATTAAAACGAAAGGATGCTGAAAACATTGTGGAAGTGATTTTGGAACAACTGGAAAAAGACAAAATGCCGTTAGAAGACTGTCGATCTCAATGCTATGACAATGCTGCAGTTATGGCTGGTTATAAAAGTGGTGCTCAACAGAGGATTATTGAAAAAAATAGCAAAGCTATTTTTGTAAACTGCGATAATCATTCTCTCAATTTGGTTGGAGTGCGTGCTGCTAACCATGATGCAGTGATGGTGACATTTTTGGTGCAATTCAGTCGCTTTATTCATTCTTTTCACGTTCAACTCTCCGTTGGCAAAAGCTGAAAGATGCCATACCAATAGTTGTCAAATCTGAATCTGAAACTCGATGGAGTTCCAGAACAGAGGCTGTGAAGCCTGTTCATGAATACTTTGATATTATAGTGGAACTCTTGCAAAGCATGGTTGATGATCAAAATGAAACTGCTGATACAAGAGGTGATGCAAGGCAGGTGCTGAATCAAATTTTGACTTTTCATTTCTTGGCTTTGCTTGGATTTTGGAACAAAATTCTTGTTCGGATTGATCGTGTTCAAAAACGACTCCAAGATCATACCATGAACTTTCATGATGCTGCTTATGATTTAAAAGCCCTTCAAGATTATTTTTTAAGCAGTCGAGAATCAGTGGCCAGTGAATCACTTGAAGCAGGGCTGAAACTGTGTGATGAATGGGATATTCAAGTAGAAAGACGTCCCAGAAAGAAGAAACAAATGCCTGGTGAAAAAGCCAAGGATGTAGGGTTAACTGCGAAAGAAGAAATGATGAGAATAATGAAAGAAACTATTGATCGTCTCCATAATGAAATGGAAGAAAGATTTGTCCGTCTCCATGACTTGGATTCAAATTTTGGATTTCGTTTAGATGCTAGAGGATTATTGTTTGACTCAAATGAAAGCAACAGTAGTCATGACGTAAATATCTTAAAGAAAAGTTGTCTCAACCTTGAACACTTTTATAGCAATGATATTGACGGTTTTGAGCTTTATGAAGAAATCCTGGATTGTAAGATGCTTCTGAAAAGTCGCCCAAATGTTCAGATTTCTAAAGCTGAGGAACTCCTCAAGTTTATTGTTCAGTATGGAGATGAAAATGTTTTTCCAAATTTGAGAGTAGCTATTCAGATAATGCTCACTATTGCAATTTCAATTGCCAGCTGTGAGCGATCTTTCAACAAGTTAACACTGATCTTATCATATTTGAGAGCTTCAATGGGCCAAGAAAGACTTTCTGCTTTAGCCTTGCTCAGCATTGAACGTGAGGAAACTGAAATAACAAATTTTGATGACATTATTGATAAGTTTGCATCAGCAAAAGTAAGAAAAATACATGCTTAGTGTGAAGTTCCAAATTATTCATTAAAAGAGCCAAAAATAATAGGTGCAAACAAGGCATTTCTTTTAAAGTACCATATAATTGGAATGATTTTTGTCAGTATCTAATATTCTAATTGCTAATTCTGCTATCGGTAATTCAGTAAAATTAAAAAAACATCAAAGTGTATTCTCATGAAAAGTTATGCCTCTCCTTGTACATATATTAATTGTTTCTGTTGTAATTCGGCAAATAATTAACCATACTTTGGTTCTATAAAATTAAATTGTATTAATAAAAATTTAATATCAACCTTAATAGTAAATGTACGCGGTTATGTATATGGATAGAAAAACATTAAAGTATAAACTGTAAAAATAATTTTTATGAATTGTATTTTCATTTCATTTCAATTTATTTTTACATATTTTTGTACAGTTTTATATGTATATAACTGTTTTTCATTTTCATTTGTCATAAAATAAACTTCTTAAAAGTATATTTTGTTAGCGGTATTATTACGAGTAACCAGTTTGAGTACCATTATAAGAATTCAGCCAGAATTTTAAAGAACACTGGTTTTAAGGGCGCCATTTATTGATTTGCCCTGGGCGCGATCAACCCTAGTTACGCCTCTGCTCTTGTGACATCATTTTTTTGGGCGCTGCGCGTCTTTTCTACTCGTTTGTGGAATGCCGTACTTACAGGGTGTGGTCTTATAGAGAGCTCTCTTGCAATTCAGTCTGGTTGTTTAGATACAAGATTGTTGCATCGTGCAATAGTGCAGGTTGTGTTGTTGTTGCAAGGTTTAGAAAGAAGACCATAAATAGTGCCCCTTTTATTTTTATCTTAAATTCATGCAACTGAGGCCTAAGGTAGGCCCACATCGAGTCAGCAACCCTGAGGTAGGACCTAATAGGACCTCCAAGTCCGTAAGTTTTTAATTTTAGCTTAACTTGAGCTGTAGGTTGAACTGGCCCTTCAGAGCTTGGCCGTTCACAGCTCAGCTGGGATTTTGAACCCAATAAAAAAAAAATAAATAAATAACAATTGTACCATCCCATAATAATAATAATAATCTATACTATAATAAGAGAGCTGTCCGTCCGTCTGTCTGTCTGTCTGTCCGTCCGTCACACTTTCAGAAATTGTGAGAAAAAATTGAGAAAAAAATTCAGAAATTGTAAAAAAAATTCAGAAATTGTATTACGGGCGGAATGTGAAGCTCAAGATTTTCATGACTGTGTTCTTTTGTGTAGTTTAGCAATGGGGGAAGGGTGAGGGTGGGGGGAAGGGTGGGAGTGGGGGGAAGGGTTGGGGTGGGCGGAAGGGTGGGGGTGGGGGTAATGGGGGATGGGTGTGGTAATGGGGAGGGGTGGGGGTAATGTGGGAGGGGGTTAGCCCCCAAGTTGTATGAATGGGGGTGAGGAGGTTTTGGGAGATACCAGATTCAGAAATGTTGACACAATGTGAAGCTCAAAATTTTCACGGCTGGGTTCTTTTTTTGTAGTTTAGCCTGTCTAACCGTCAGCGAAGTGACGGGAACTGTACTAGTCTATATTATAATAAGAGAGCTGTCCGTCTGTCCATCACACTTTCAGAAATTGTGAGAAAAAATTGTGAGAAAAAAATTCAGAAATTGTAAAAAAAATTCAGAAATTGTATTACGGGCGGCAATGTGAAGCTCAAGATTTTCATGACTGTGTTCTTTTCTGTAGTTTAGCAATGGGGGAAGGGTGGGGGTGGGGGTAATGGGGGATGGGTGGGGTAATGGGGAGGGGTGGGGGTAATGGGGGAGGGGGTTAGCCCCCAAGTTGCATGAATGGGGGTGAGGAGGTTTTGGGAGATACCAGATTCAGAAATGTTGACACAATGTGAAGCTCAAAATTTTCACGGCTGGGTTCTTTTTTTGTAGTTTAGCCTGTCTAACCGTCAGCGAAGCGGCGGGAACTGTACTAGTCTATATTATAATAAGAGAGCTGTCCGTCCGTCCGTCCTTCCGTCCGTCCGTCCGTCCGTCCGTCACACTTTCAGAAATTGTGAGAAAAAATTGTGAGAAAAAAAATTCAGAAATTGTATTACGGGCGGCAATGTGAAGCTCAAGATTTTCATGACTGTGTTCTTTTCTGTAGTTTAGCCTGTCTGTTTGTCTGTTTGTGAAATTTATCCCGGGCAGTAATGGGGGAAGGGTGGGGGTGGGGGTAATGGGGGATGGGTGGGGTAATTGGGAGGGGTGGGGGTAATGGGGGAGGGGGTTAACCCCCAAGTTGCACGAATGGGGGTGAGGAGGTTTTGGGAGATACCAGATTCAGAAATGTTGACACAATGTGAAGCTCAAAATTTTCACGGCTGCGTTCTTTTTTTGTAGTTTAGCCTGTCTAACCGTCAGCGAAGCGACGGGAACTGTACTAGTAATAATAATAATAAAAATAATAATAATATCGGATTTCAGGTGTAAAAATATTTTCTTTCCTGATTGAACAATTCATAATCTGTAACCCATTTTCTGTGAAAGTGACAAATATGAAATAATAAAAAATTATAAAAACTATCATTGCTTTTTTCTGGAAAGTAAGGTTCTGGAACTGCTATAAGTTCCCACAACTTTTGCCATTAGTTATCCCCATCTTTTCCTCGTCACTATCCCAATAATAATCTGTACTATAAAAAGGAAGTCCTGTCTGTAGACACCATGTATTTACTATTTAGTGATTCTGAACATAGAAATAAATGCACTTTGCTTTGTTTCAACTTTTTACTCTAGCGCGTTAAGATTTTCATTGCTTGATACAATGGGTTTGGATGTGAAGCTCAAGATTTTCATTGCTGTGTTCTTTTCTATAGTTTTATTGACCGAATGATTGACTCCCCAGTAATTGGGGGGGCCGCAGAGAAAAGGAAGGAATGAGTTGTGTATTGTTTGAAGGTAAGGGAATAGTAGTGTGGAAAATTGGGAGAAGTAAACAGATGAAGGAACTGAATGTTTGAGAGATTGAAAGCCACAAGGTTTTTTCTGCCCCAATCAAAGATAATAGAAAGATCAGTCACGCGAAGCATTAAGTGACTGTTGTTGTTGTTGTTTAGCCGATCAGCCCACCCTGATCGAGCAAGCCGGCAGCACGCAGGTAACCGATCGCCCTCTCCGGAGTGGACCAGAGGTTCAGCGCACTAGTGATGTTGTGTTGTGTCCTATGTTGTGCTAGAGTGGTACACAGTGGCGGTCCTAGCTTACATGACGCCCTGGGCGAACCTCACCTTCAGCGCCCCCCCCCCCTGTTCGCCAACACACACACACATTCGAATCCCCCCAAAATAAAGGACAGACATAACTCTTTCACAAAATAACTTTTTATTGGACTAATTGTTGGAACTTCAGAACCAAAACAAAGACTCAAATTTCTGAATTTTACAAATCCTTCATCACGTAAATAGAATAACTCACTTAAGAGAATGTAATTATGATACTATGAACAGGAAAAATACAAATTAAATTGCACAACTGCCATAAATAAACTAGAGAATCAAATTTCTAAATTGTACAAATGCTCTATCACATAAATAGAATAAGACACTTAAGAGAGGATAATTATTATGCTACACTTTGAACAAGAAACAAAATAAATTGCACCACAGCACAACTGCCATCTAAAGCCTGACTCTTCTTACCTTCCTTGATGCAAAGTCATGAATTAAATCATCATATGAAATCTGCTCAGCAATTGTATGATTTATACTGATGATGGCCAGACCGGTAAGGCGTTCCTGTGACATAGTTGACCTCAGGTAGGATTTGATGAGCTTCAGCTTTGAAAAGCTCCTCTCTGCTTCAGCAACAGTGACTGGAAGAGTAAGACCAATTCTGAGAGCAGTCCACAAATTTGGATATATTTCAGAGAGCTCCCTTTCATGGATAAATGTCAGCAGTTCAAGCAAGGATATGGTCTTTGATGGCAAGTCAGGCAAGTTCTTCAGCTCCTGTGCAAGCTCTCTGCCATCCAAGTCAGATTGTCCCTTAAAGTGTAGTGTAGTACTAAGGTTCACACATTGTTCTGTCAGCTCCTCAAATGTGAGATTTTGGAAATGTGTCAGCACTCCAAACTTCTCTCCCACAATTTCCAACGTGGAAAATCTTTCCTGAATGGCTGATGTTGCAGCATCAACCACTGCATTGAAAAATGTCACCTCCAGCTTCTTCAAAGCATCAATCAAGGGCTCATCAGATGCTTCATAGGAGAAGTGCCGCTTTGTGGACCTCAGCCGTTTTTGTTTTAACACAGCCTCCACATTCATTTGTTCACAGATATCTGTGGCTGCCATTTGTGCAGCCACAAAACCTGTTGCCCTGTAATTGCGGAGACCTCTCTCTGTTTTTTTTAGGAGATTTACTGCAACATCAACGTGCATGCTAGGAGACTGCATCTGCTTGCTCACATGCTGAATTTGGCACAACAGGTCATGCCACACCACTGAACAAATGGCGAAGCGGTATGACCCAACCTCCTCTGACAGAGATTGAGCCTCGACCTTTATTACAGAGTCTTTGGTGTGGTCCCTCACCTCGATCAGTGCATCTCTCACTGCAGCTGCCTGATATCTCAGGGGCTCCACACTCTTGATCTTGCTTTCCCACCTTGTATCAGACCACATCTTCAATGTGATGTTCACATGTTTTTTCAAAATGGCCCATCGTTGTGTGGAGGCTGAAAACAAGTTGTAAAGCTTCTGCAAGATGCCAAAGTAACTTGTGGCATCAATAGATCCCTTAGCAGCATCGGCCACAAGCAAATTCAGAGAATGAGCCCCACATGGAACAAACAGAGCTCTGGGATTAATTTCTAGGAGCCTGGATTGAACACCCTTGTTTTTTCCCCTCATGTTGGCCCCGTTGTCGTATGATTGTCCTCTACAGTCCATGAAAGGAACTTTTAGCTCCTCCAGTCTCTTCAGAATCAGAGATGCCAAATGTTGACCAGTGGACTCCTCTGCCTCCAAAAACCCCATGAAATGTTCCTTTATATGGGGCTTCCCCTCCAGTGACACAACCCGAATCACAACTGACAACTGTTCAGTGTGGCTGATATCTGGAGTGCAATCTAGAATTATTGAAAAAAACTTTGATTGTTTGATGTCGCTCACCATTGCTGAAATGGTCTTGCTGCTCGACAAATCAATGAGTTCGTTTTGTATGTGGTGGCCGAGGTAGCTGGTGTGACTGGAGGTCCCTTTTTGGACACGGTTAATGTGCTCTTGCATTATAGGATCAAATTGTGCCATCAGTTCAACTTCTTTCAGAAAATTGCCATTTGATGGTGAGAACAATTTTTCTGTATGTCCCCTTAGTGCCAAATTCCTAACTGCCAGAGAATGCACAATAGCAGTGAGACGTGTCAGCACCGCTCTCCATCTCAACTTCTCAGCCTCCAGAAGTGCCATCTCCTGCTTGTCAATGGTCTCCCCCTTTCTCATCCTCACTGCCAGTTCTTTCCAGATTTTCATAGAATTTAGGTGTTCTGAACTGTTGTCATGTGATGTGAGCAATGAGCTTGCATGCTTCCAGTCCGAGAGTCCCAAACTTGTTAAATTTATTTTCCTCTTGGAAAATAATGTACAACAGAAACAGAAAAGGCTGTTGTTTTTTAAGGAATAGACCAACCAACTTCTGGTTATATTTTCCCCACTAACCAATGACTTCCTGAAGTATTGATGGTGGAAACTTCTTCCGTCACTGTCGTTTCTAGGGAATACAAAGTCAGATGGTACTTGACTTGGTCCCCTGGAAACCAGTTGTGTCCGAATTCTCTCAGTCAGAACTGAAGGCCAGTTAGCAGGGTCGGTGGACAGAGACTCATCCTCAGGAGGCGATTCTGCTCCAGGCATTTCTAATAGAAAGAACAAGAGCATTACTCATTAGTATACACACCTAAGTTAGATAACACATTATTCACAGCACTTTGTTATGGTGGTGGTGTTATGGAATTATGGTGGTGAAACACCACACATACCCAGTAACCCAGACCCAGTGATAATAACATTATAATTTATAACTGTTTGCAAAATGCTTTGCAGGGATGCACACACATACACATACACACACACGCACACACTCACAGACATATGTGCACACAAACTCACCTGAAGAGTTGCCGGGGAGAAGTAGAAGCAAATGGGTCTTCATCCTCAGGATCAGACTGCATTTGTGGAGACATATGTGAGGCTGAGGAGGTAGATGGCTCCTCAGCCTCAATAATGGCAGAAGTAGACGGCTTCTCATCCTGGCTAGTGGCAGAGGGTGTTCCAAAATATTTCAAAAGTGCCCCTGCAAATAGTAAAATAGAACATAACAGACCAATGCATGAATAGGCTAGTACAATTAATTTAACATGTTATTAAGCACAATTTATTAAACTTTTAGAATAGGAAACAAATGAATAATACAACCTCCTTGGTTAATGGCTAATTATATACATAATAGTACACTTCAAATGACTCAGAAAGCTATATCACAAAATAGCAGTGCAATATAGCAGTGAAGAGTAGATGACATAGCTCTATACCTTTATCTTTTGCTCGTTTCTCCTCTTCTTCTTTCCTCTTTTTTCTAAACTGAGCACCTGATAGCTTTGACCTCTTCTTATCCATTTGCGGTTATTTGACAGACCTTAGTGGCTTAGTGTGAAGATTCGTTCTGTAATAAATAATATACATTTCACTATTTAACCAAACCCAGAAAAATAACATTACATATGTTAAAGTATGGGCCTTTATTCCCAATAATATTAATCTGGAAGCATTTTGCATTGTTTAGGTCTTTTATGGGAAGGTTTATGGAAAATGCAATAGATGGTTTTTTATTAATAAAAATATATTTATTGATCTTTTATTATTTATTTTATTTTATTTTTTATTTTTATTTATTTCTTTATTTATTTATTCTTATTTTTATTTTTATTTTTTTTGCAGGCGCTCATGCCGCCCCTCCACAAATGCCGCCCTGTGCGGCTGCCCATATTGCCCATATGAGGAACCGCCACTGGTGGTACAGTCTGTCATAATGTGTTCAATTGTTTGTGGTGTGTTTTGGCACAGGTGGCAGGTGTCGTCTGTGAAGTTGTCTAGTCTGTGTTTATATGTCTTTAAGTTGGGGTGATGTCCACATCAGAATCGTGCTAAGTTAACTCGATCCGATCTGCTCAGGCTGATCTCTGACCTGTTAATGGGTGGCGGCTTCGCACCTAGGACCGCATTCGGACCGAGTCGTGTCAGTGCTTTGTGGGTTAGGTGTGTGTGTATGTGTTTTCTGTACTGTGTGATGTCTGTGGGGCGTGGTATGGAATGGAGTACTTGGTTATAATGTCTCTCTGGGGTGTTACCTGAATGGTGCGAGGTGTCGGTGCATGATTGTACATGTAGTGGCAAGGGTGTTTTGGGTTAGTTGTCGCTGCTGCCATGAATTGTGTTCCCCTCATATCTAAATGTTCCCTAACTTTCAGTATTTTTGAGTGCATCCTGTAATGATATGAAGTGCGTTGTTTTGTATTGTCTGTAAGGTGTTTATGTGTGTTTTGAGATAATGGGTGCCCAGCATGGACTAGCATAGTCCATAACTGAGTGAACATATTGTTTGTATAAGAGTGATGTTGTTTCCTGCTGGTGTCCAAAGTTTGTGCCTGTTAGTACCCTAAGCGTGTTAAGTCTTGACGTACATTCGTTTTTAATGTCCTGAATGTGGTTTGCCAAAGATAATGATGTGTTGTATGTGACCCCAAGTATTTTGGACCTGTGAATGTGTGGAATGTTGGTGTTGTTTAGTGTAAGCTGTGGAATAATCTGGTGTTCTTTTGTGTTGCTTGTAAGCAAGGTGATGGTTGATTTTGTCGGTGCTACTCTGAGTCTATTGTGTGTGGAGCCAGTCTTGTATACTGTTTATGTATGTTTGTAGGTTATTTGTAGCGGTGTCGATGTTGTTGTGGGTGGATGTTAGAGTGATGTCATCTGCATATGATGATAAAGTAAGCTTGTTATCTATGGGTGTTGGAATGTCATGCATGTATAAGTTGAACAGTGTTGGTGAGAGAACAGAACCTTGAGGGACCCCGTTCGGAAAAAGCTTGTTTTTGGATGACTTGCCATTAAATGTGACATGTGAGTATCTTCCTGAAAGATAGTTGCTCAGCCACCTTTTGGTGTTATTGTGCATGTTTGTGTTGAGTATTTTGTTTATGAGAGGGAAGCGTGGGATAGCATCAAATGCTTTACTAATGTCTATTGTTGCTAATAGTGTACGTTGAGCTGGTCGTCTGGAGTTGATGCCATCCATGATGTGCTGCGTGAGGTTAGTGAGTAATGTTGTGGTTGAGTGGTGAGGTCTGAATCCATGTTGAGTAGGCGATAGTGGTATGTGTGGGTTGGTGATTTGTAAGATTAGTCTTTCTGTTACTTTGGAAGGTGTGCATAGTAAAGTAATGGGTCTATCGGAAGCTGGTTCTGTTGGATTTTTGTTTGGTTTGAGTACTGTAGTGTAATAGTTTTACCTTGTTTCCATATGTCAAGAATAATACAGTGTTGGTATGAATATGTGCTGATATTTGTGAGAGCTAGTATTCCCTGTGTGCCCAAGTGTTTAAGGTGCATGTTAGATATGTTGTCTGGTCCAGTAGCCTTCGAATTCTTAATGTTTTTGATGATCTTGGTGGTCTGGTCTGTATTGAAGGGTGTAATGGTCGTGTCGAGTCTGTAGGTTTTCTTGTGTCTGGCTGTTTGTCTGTCTGCGTGTTTCTGGTTGTTGTCTCTGTTTAAGTGACTTATCTTTGCGTAGTGATTAACTAGAATGTTAGCTTGTTGTGTATATGTTGAGATATTATTTTGGCTGCAACAGATAGCCGCATGTGAGGTGTGAATGCCGCTGTTAGAGTGGGTAATGCTGTTTATAGTCCTGGATGTATCTGTGGAGTGGTTTAGTGTTGTTATAAATTCCATAAATGTTTCTGTTTGTTGTTTATTTCTGTGTTGAGCTGTTATATCTGCTGTTTTATGGCTTCTGTGTGTGGTGTTTGTGTGTTATGTTTGAGGTTGTCACGTTGCCTTATGAGGTGAGCTATTTCTCTAGTGTAATTTGGATTGTATTTCCTAATGTTGTCCTTGAGTATGGATTTGTTTGCATTATTGATGATCTGATTAAATGTCTTGAGTGTTGTATTGATGTTTGTGATGGGTGTGCTGTTTAATGTGGTGAATTGTTCCTCAGTCTGTATTTTGAACTGTTCCCAATCAGCTTTCTTGTAATTTCTGTAAGTGTGCCTAAGGCTGTTGGGGCAGAGTGTAGAACGTGTTGTAATGATGATGGGCAGGTGGTCTGATGACAGTTGTTTTTCTGTTCTCCAGTGTGTATGTGTTGCTCGTGAGGGGGAACAGAACGTTATGTCTGGGGAGGAGTTTGAGTATCCTGCTTGATGTGGTATGTGTGTATGTTCTTCTGTATTGTTAAGAATGAAGAGGCTGTTTAGTTGTGTGGCTATGTTTGCGCCTCTGGTGTTGCTTTGGTTGTGCAGGTACCAACTAGTGTCTTTAGCGGTGAAGTCTCCTCCTAAGATGACATTAGTGAGAGAGGCCAGATTGTGTAACTGTGGATTGTAATTGGCTGGCACCTGAGGTGAACTATCTGGTGGGATGTAAATGTTGATTAGTGTGGTGTTGTGTTTTGCGCGTGTTTTAATGTTAACTGCCTGTATTTCTATCGTGTTATCTGCTTGGATTGTGTTTGTAATGTTTTGGGTGGCCATCAGTGTAGCTAATGCTTTTACGTATGTAAGTGATGAGTCCACCCCCGTTACCCCCAGTGCGATCTTGACGGATCGCCGTGAAGTCAGGGATGGTGGGTGTTTTGTGTGTGCGTTTTAGTTTTGTTTCTTGTATATGTGCTATGTGAATGTTTTGTTTGTGTACGAATTCCCTAAGCTGCATTATTTTCTTTGTGAGGTCATCTACGTTGTACTGTAATATGTTAATATTATACTTCTGTATGTGTCTCATGGTCCTATTGTATCCATGTTTTTGTGTAGGGTGACATGTGTAAGTTGTAGTGGGGCCTGGATTAGTCTTAATGTCGCCGGAGAGTAAGAGTAGTCCGGGGAGCACGCAATTGCCCCCCGTAAATGAAAAAAATAGCACGCTGAGAATAGGTCCGGCCTCGGGAGCCGATCGGCACTCTGACCGTGCCACGCAACAGGCCGTCGACTGCCAGTCTGTCCAACCGTAGACAGCCCGCTGCACGGAGATTTGAGGAAGTTTGGCCACCAGCACGTTGATGTTTCGGTTTGACGTCGCCTCTTCTTCGCGTTGACGTGTCCCGCGCTGGAGGATACAGCCACTGTTAGAAGCTTCCTCGTCAGCTGCTAACACTTTTTTCACGTTGTTCTAGCTAACTGTTCAGAGGTTTTTTATAAACAAATCTCAGTTTTTTGCTCAAAACGGCTCTTTCTAATTTTAAAATTGATTATTCAAGGAAGGAAGATGTTGACTTCTATTTTGCGGCAACAGTTGATGATATTTATGTTACTTTATTGATTAATGAAAATGATTAGGCTCTTCAAGTTATAAAAGATTTCTTTCGTAATAATTGATAAATACGAAACACAAAACGTATATGCAAACAGGATGATGATGCTTAGACTAATTCTGGGCAGTATATGTCATAGCTAGCTGTATATTCTGATACGGTTTAAAATTGAGTGACTGTTGAGAGCAGTGACGTAGCGAGGGGGGGGGGGCAAGGCGGAATCGTACCCTGGGCGCTGGTTTTTGGGGGGCGCTAAATCGGTCGAACGAGCAAATTTTTTAGTATGACATTTGTTTTTTACATCCGCGGCCGGGAGGCAAGTTTGGACATGTATCATAACCACAGACAGGGGTATTAATAATAGTAATAGTAATAATAATAATAATAATAATAATAGTGTTTATTTCTGGTAAAAAAAATTAAATTTAAAATTTGATTTATTGATAAAAACTGGTACATATAACAAATTGATACATACATGCTAATATAGCAAATGTATCAAAAGAAGTGTATTAAATAAAATCGTGACAAAAATATAGAAATATGATACGATTGCCACAAGTTTTAACCAAATGAGCCAACGGCCTAGCAGTTAACCACTGCTTAAGTGTGCTATATAAACTATTGTGGTTGTAACAGATTGTAATGTATTCACACAGTCAGTGAATGACAAATATTTAAATCCTATAGATTGTAATGTATTCACATAGTCAGTGAATGACAAATATTTAATTCCTATATACTATTCAGCTAAAATGTGTTTGTGTGTCTGTGCGCTTTCTTCGGAACCGTGCACAGACTAAACGGCACATCGTAAAATTCTGCAACCACCACCAACTGATAGCCCATGAGCTGCCGATGTGCTCTGTCAAGTTTCCCGGTCCTAGGTCACAATTACTGGGTCCGAAGGCCCCAGCACCGAGATAAAACTACAGAAAAGAACGCAGCCGTGAAAATCTTGAGCTTTACGTTGTGTCAAGATTTCTGAATCTTAAGATTTTAATGTGTGACATATACTGCTACATATACTGTGACATATACTGCTACCCGCCCGGAGGGCCAAGTTGTACAACGGTTGCGAGGGGGTGGGGTAATTGGGAGAAGGGTGAAGGGTGGGGGTAATGGGGGTAATGGCGGTTTTTACTTTTGTGTGTGAGGTAATGGGAGGGTGGGGGTAATGGCGGTAATGGCGGTTTTTACTTTTGTGTGTGGGGGTAATGGGAGGGTGGGGGTAATGGGGGTAATGGCATTTTTTTACTTTTGTCGCTTAGCCCCTTCTTCCTGGAGAGCCAAGTTGTACAACGGTCGCGAGCGATAGCGAGCTACCGCTTGTAATCACTATTATAATTTTGATGCCGAAAATTCATTTCGTTTCTACTATCAGCGGATAGCCTTCAAACAGAATGAGTGAAATATGTAGGCCCTATAATTTGAGCACACAAATAGCGATGAAAAACTAGACACGATCGGTTTCGAACTCATTTGTTCTCATCAGGATATCACAAGCTTTAACCAATTTTGTTCGAAGATGTAAAAGTACATTATTGGAAAGACTAATTGTAGGTAAATAAGAAAATATATTACATTTCATTGACTAGTGTGTACTGTGTATACCTAAATCTATTATATAATTAGAAATATATTTGAGAAAAAATTCAAATGTTGTGAACACCTCTAGATTTTTTTTTATAAAATTAAAACCGAAAGATGAAAGCAAAATTGAATCTGTGCAAAATTTGAATTTTCAAGTTTTTGTTCATTACTTTGGTATCCTATTTTCAAATTTTCATGAAAACAGTGATTTATGTGGTAAAATAAAATAGGTTAAAATAACCGATAATCTTATTAATCTACCTTGAAAATAGATGTTTAAAATAGTTGAAAATAGGGTTCAGATTGCATGAAATCGACTCTTCGTAGTCAAAATTTTCCCAGGGGAGGGCATCGGACCCCCCGCCTTAGCACCTAACTCGAGAGGGAGGCGCCATCCTCTACCCTTGCCCCCGGGCGCCACGAACCCTCGCTACACCACTGGTTGAGAGGGACGCAGTGAAGCGAGTGAAGAAAAGAAGAGTGGAATCATCGGCATAGGAGTGGATACCGAAGTAAGTGCGACTACATAAAAAGAAAAAGAATGGGTGACAGAACATAGCCATAATGAACACCAGTATCAATAGTTTTAGGAGAAGAACAGTGGCCATCTACAGCCGCAGCTATAGATCGGCCAGAAAGGAAATTAGATATGAAGGCACAGATAGAAAATGAAAGAGGGAAGTTTGGAAATTAAAGATTTGTGACAGACTCTCTTAAAAGCTTTCGATATGTCTAGCGCAATAACAAACGTTTCACTGAAATCCCGAGAGATGGATGACCAGGAATCATCAAGAGAAAGATATCAATAAGATCGCAGGTAGAACGTCCCTTGCGGAACCCATACTGACAATCTGAAGAGAGATTGTGAGAAGAAAGGTGTTTAAGAATCTTTCTATTAAGGATAGATTTAAAACTTTAGAAAGAAAAGAAATTATAGCAAGTGGACGATAGCTGGAGGGTTGAGAGCGGTCACCTTTCTTTGGGACAGGTTGAATGAAAAAAAAGTACCAGATGAAAGACAAAGACGATAGAGCTGAGCCAGATAAGTCAGAAAAAACATATTTGGAAGAGATTCCAATTTCAGGCATAACACTGGGGAACAAATTTCAAATTTTTGTCTATTGAATTAGATTTGACAGTTACTTCTAGGTAATTTGGGTGCGCTGAGCACGAATTTTTACTCGGTTTTGCTCTATCAGGTCCTGATTTTGCTCAACACCCCTCCTCTTTCGTCGTATTCATAAAAAGGTTTTTTTCTCAATACTCGCTAAGTCTTTTGTATATTTTATATGTAACACCCTAAAAATATTTTTAATTTTGTCATTTTTAACCCATTTTAATATTAGTAAATTAAGCTAAAAATATCATAGAATTCTAAAATTTTCTCGAGCGTTCCTGTTCTCTGTAGAGTATTCTAGAGGGACAACTAAAATATATAAAAGCGACTCGTTTCCAGAGTTAATCAGTCAATTCAATCAGTCAGTCAGTCAGTCAGTCAGTTGAGTTAGTTAATTAAGTTTGGGCATTAACATAATTTTGAATTGGCATATGATTTAGTGAGTAATTTTGTCATCGTGATTTAATATAGTTGATTTAATTAGACGTAATTTATATTGTACCTACTCATCCGTGTTTCTAGTTTAATTTCATAGATTGTAAGTACCTATTTCATAATAAGTACCTATTTAAACTAATTTTTGTGTTTATATTTCAGATTTTCTTAAATTTATATGAATTAAGGGCTTTAAATACCTTTACAAATTGGCAGAACAATCAAGCAATATGTCATCAAGCACTAGAAAGTTCAAATGCAAAAACAACCCTGATTCCTTCTGTTATATATGTGGAAATTTTACACTTCCACATCAACGAGCAAATATAACTACTTCGTAAAAAGAGCTTACTTAGCTTATTTTGGCATAAAACTGGGGGACCAAGATAAATCGTGGGCTCCACATAAAGCCTGCACTATATGCATTGAAAGACTGCGACATTGGACGAAGGGTTCGGATTCAAAAATACCTTTTGGAGTTCCGATGGTAAGTTTATGATTTCATAAAACTACGTAATTTAATCACTAGTATACTGTAACTTACCTAAATGTAATTGTAACTTAGGTACATAAACAAAAATTTACAGAAAATGTTTATAAGAATCTCAAATATTGCATAAGGTTGAAACACATAGAAATGTTAAATGTTTGGGTGATAACTTTTGATAAAATTCATAAAAACAAGTCTCTCGTCGCTTTTGTTAACGCTTTACAATTTTTTTTCCATATCAGGTGTGGCGAGAGCCTACTAACCACGAGACCGATTGCTACCTTTGCTTTGTCAAGACTTCGGGCTTCACTAAGAAAAATAAACATTGTATCGAGTACCCAAATTTCGACACCGCGATACGACCTGTGCTACATTCAAATGAGATCCCCATTCCAAAATTTAAGGGTCTGCCAACTCAAGAATTAGTTGAAGATGTTCCTGAAAATATTGTTATGCACTTTGAGGAGTCAGACACCGATTTTGACCCCAGCGTATTTGAAAGTCAAAACGATCCGCAAAAGTTTAACCAGGCCGAGTTGAATGATCTTGTAAGGGATCTAAATTTGCCAAAAAAGGCTGCGGAAATTTTAGCTTCAAGACTTAAAGAGAAAAACTTGCTTACTTCAAACACATACATTTCATTTTACAGAAAAAGAGAAGAAGAACTTGTTAAATATTTTAGAACAGAGGATAGTTTAGTATATTGCTGCGACATAGTTGGTTTGTTAAAGAAGATGGGGGTTGAGTCTTACGATGCAAATGATTGGCGCTTGTTTTTAGACAATTCGAAAAGAAGTCTTAAGTGTGTGTTGTTGCATAATGGCAATCTATACGGCTCGATACCGATTGGGCACTCAACAAAATTAAAAGAAAAGTATGAACATATAGAAAAGGTTTTAAATCTTATCAAATATAGGGAGCACGAGTGGATCATATGTGTTGACTTAAAAATGGTTAATTTTCTGCTAGGACAACAAGGAGGGTATACTAAATATCCCTGCTTCCTTTGCTTATGGGACAGCAGAGCCAAGGAAGAACATTATTTCAAACAAATCTGGCCAGCACGAACATCACTTACTGTCGGAGAAAAAAACGTAATTAATCCACCTTTAGTGAGCAGAGATAAAATCATATTTCCTCCTCTGCATATAAAACTAGGCCTCATTAAACAATATGTAAAAGCTTTAGATACGAACAGCGAGTGTTTCAAATACATAACTTCAAAATTTCCAAGTTTAAGTTATGAAAAAATCAAGGCGGGAATTTTCGACGGTCCACAAATAAGAACAATGATTAAAGACAGCAATTTTCCTAATGTCATGAATGAACGCGAAAAAATGGCTGGTTCTCATTCGTGGACTTGATAGAAAACTTTTTAGGCAATTATAGGGCAGATAACTACGAAGAAATCGTAAAAAAACTTTTAAGGGACTACAAAGAGTTAGGTTGCAATATGAGCATAAAAATGCATTTTTTGAATAGCCATCTTGACCAATTTCCAAGTAATTTAGGTGATGTAAGTGACGAACAAGGGGAGAGATTCCACCAAGATATCAAAATTATGGAGGAACGGTACCAAGGCCGCTGGGATTCCCACATGATGGCTGATTACTGCTGGTGCTTGAAAAGACCTGCCATCAACAAGCAAATACGCTAGAAAGTCTTACAAAAGAAAATTTTTGCCACAGTGAAAGCTTCATATCTGTTTGTTTTTTTATTTTAAGTCATTTCTATCGTTATAATGTAATTTTACTGTAGTTTGAACTGCTTGTATTCATGAAACTTGAAAAAAAAATTTAACACATGACTTAATTTTTTAGTCCTAATTTGAAAAATCTGGAAAATGGCACATAGGCTGTCGACAAGAATCAGGACCTGATAGAGCCAAACCGAGTTGAAATTCGTATTCAGCGCACCCAAATTACCTAGAATCAAGTGTCAGATATCATTCAATAAAATACGTGTTGCCCAGTGTAATTAAGTCAGAGGAAGGAGGAGATGGAGGAACAATACCGGAATTGTCTAGGGTTGAGTTGGAGGTGAAAATTTGAGTGAAGAATTAAGCTTTATTCGGAGAAGAGACGGCAACTCAGCCGTCTGAATGGAAAAGAGGAGGGAAAGAAGTAAAGTTGATGGAGAGGTTCTTGGCTAGGTGCCAGAAAGAGCAAAAAGAATTAGAATTGGATAGGTTTTCAAATTTTTGTATGATGAAGGATTTTTTTTTTTTTTTTTGCGCCGGTCGAAGAACAGATTTCGCACGATTTCGGCAGAAATATACGTTAAGTGAGAGTCGGGAGTTGGATGGCGACGGTACCTTCTGAATGCCTCCTCTCTGTTGCGGATAGCATCAGAATAAGCAAAGTTAAACCAAGGCTTTATTTATATTATTATTAGAAATAGAATATGGAATGTAGGACTCCATGCCCGAGAGTATCATCTCCGTGATATGCTCAGTGCACTCGGAAGGGCACCGGCCACGGAAGCAGTAATCATTCCATCGAAATCAGAGAAGTACTGCCTAAGGGCCTCCAAATCAGCGGCGCCAAAGTGTCAAAGACGTCTTCTCTTGGGAGAATTCAAAGGTCGAACTGTAGCGATAGGACAGGAAACAGATATATGATTGTGGTAGGAGGAGCACAACGGATAAAAAAGTTTGACATCGTAAGAAAGATGAGTGGTGAGAAATAAATCAAGAATGTTGGGCCTATCTCCAAGACCGGAATGTGAACAGGATGCTGTACAATTTGCTTTAGGTCATTGAGGATAGAGAAATTGTAAGCTAGTTCACCAGGGATGTCAGTGAAATCTCCTGAAATAGAGATTTCAGCAGAAGGAGAATGGGAGCGAATATATTCCATTTTAGAAGTGAAGTAGTCAAAGAATTTGGATAGTGAGTAGAATTAGGAGAAAGGTAGAGAGCACAAATGTATTTAGTTTGAGATTGACATGCAGGACGTAGCCAGAGGGTGTACTGTAGAATTCGAAGGATTCAAGTTCGGGAATACGAGAGCAAGTAATTGTCGTTGAGTACATACAGTATACGCAAAATCCACCTTTGGAATTAAATTTAGTATAGAGAAAGTAGGAAGGTACAGAAATGGGGTTGCTGTCACTCGTCCCAGACACCTGAGTTTTAATGAGGAAGAAAAGGTGAGGTTTAGAGAAGGAGAGGTTTAAATTTGAGTGAGGCCACAAATGTTTCAGAAGTTTATGAAAAATGAACA
This sequence comes from Bathynomus jamesi, assembly GCA_023014485.1. NCBI lineage: Eukaryota > Metazoa > Arthropoda > Malacostraca > Isopoda > Cirolanidae > Bathynomus > Bathynomus jamesi. Next base: position 112,165 of record JAJOZX010006069.1, read on the forward strand.
TCTCGAATAGGCAGTAGCAGTCTAGCAGAACCAGCCCCGCTGCTCGGGTTGGGTCTGCGTTCCCGGTATCAGCAGCGGGGGAGCTACAATTGGGGACATTTATGGTCCCCTTCCCAGAGGACTACGATGCTCCTGAAATCGTTGCCATTTTTTTTTTTAAATTTTGAAAAGATTATGTAGTATGTAAGATGCATGTGTAGAGGGCAGACAAAGAAAAAGAAAGAAACAGACAAAGAAATCATTTCTTCTTCGCCGTCTGCAGACATCTTAGAATCATCAGGAAGCGAAAAATACACGTGGTGTTCAAGGATACAGAAATAAAAGGACGCTTGGTTTTTTCCCAAAAAGGCCCGCGAAAAGTTAGCGTCTTACGAGCTTATATAAGGCAGAGTTCACTGGCATTCGCCCTCACTCCACTCGTTACGTCCCCTCGTGATTCTACTCTCTTCACGCAGCGCCATCATCGACCTTAGCCGGCATCAGTCCAAGTCACACTTCAACCATATACAAGAATGAAGCAACACTTGAGGCGACTCTACAATTCCTTCCTGCAATAAAGAACATCACTGCTGTAGGCGTTCCGTGACCTCTTACCAGTTCTCAACCGGCTGTCAACTTTCACCCTCAAGAACGCCGGCAAGGCTCACCACGCTACAGAAGCACCTTTCGAGGCCCGGGTCCGTAAACTTCTTATTAAGCCACAAGCCACCAAACCATTTCGCTTCACTAATCCTCCACCACAATTCAATCGGCGCCCGTTCAACAAGTAGTTTCAACAGGCCCCCTACCGTCTTCAAGGTCATCCTCGATGGGCGAAACGCATACGGTCAACCTCACCTAGGCATTCAGTCTACAAGGTCATTACTGCCCAAATATCGATCAACCCAACAAGTAATTCTTCAAGCTCCAGAGTTCCATCATTTGCAGTAAGCTCCTCCAGAATCGTCTTAAGCAATCCACACGAAGCCTACACAGTGTAATCGTGCGTCTCGTTTAGGCTATATCCAAGTGTACGCAAGCTAGCTAGAAAATTAACTCTCTCGTTAAGACTGCAGTAGGCCTATTTCAAGTGTCGTACCAATATCGTAGTTTTGTATCACCCTGTTGTTGTCAAGTGTCGTACCAATATCGTAGTTTTGCATCACCCTGTTGTTGTGGTCACTGGTATAATTTACTTGTCGTGCATCCTACTGTTTATATGTTCTTTTATGCATTTCATTCTTGACGGCCTAATTCCTTTATTGTACCAACCATACGGGCATTATTTCAGTTGTCAATAGGCTTTCATTCCTACCGTACGTGCATTATTTCAGCTGTCAATAGCTTACATTATTTATTCTGTGTTCACGTTTGCCTATCGTATTAGCCTATCTACATTAGTGTATTACTTAATCTATTTACTGTACCTACCGTACGTGCATTAATTCAGTTGTCAATAGGTTTCATTATTTATTTCTGGGTTCACTCGGCATATCATTAGCCTACCTAAATTAGTGTTTATCATCATTGTAATTACTCAACAATTAGTCTGTATAACCACTTTTCTTATTGCTAATACTCAGTCATATTTAGCATAGTACAAATGCCGTTATATAATTGTTAATCACTATAAATACCGTTATTGAATTGTTAATCACTGTGAACAAATAATTGAATTATTTTCCTAATTAAACACAAAACAACAAGGGAATTTTTCTCTCCTTATTAAACATTGTTTGTTTGGCTGTAGGCCAAGCTGATGACCCCTAATTATTCATATGAATATCATCATTCATAAATTATAGTAAGCCTACTTTCTTAGCCACATCAAATCGGTGATTGACTATAAATTGGTGACTCCAACCTTATCATTAACCATCAATCATTCTCAATCAATTAACCAGTATCATTATTATAGTGCTGACTTTACACTATAACCAGGTAACATCAATTGGTTAAGATTAGGCTACTATACATGTATGTGTAATAATGAATAGGGAGAGAAGTGTGTGCTAAACTGCTCATATGGTAGATGAGACACGGTAAAAGATATATATATATATATATATATATATATATATATATATATATATATATATATATATATATATATATATTAGCTACCAATTTATGGCGTTAGTGTTGGTACTATAATAATAAAGTTAATTAAGTGGTGGTGGTGTAGTGGTTAGCGTCGCTGACTACGAATCCATATGCCTCGGGATCGAGACCCGGTGACGGCAGCCGGCGCGCAGCAAAACCCAGCTGTTCATCCTTCCACACAATAAGGAAAGTGGTTGGTGGATAAGTGGATACCCTGGGTAGCCTAGTGGTTAAGACGCTGGGCTGCTGGTGGGGTGTGGTTCGAATCCACGTTAAACTGTAGGTCTAAGGTGGAGTAAAAAGCTTGACCTTCGTCAGAATGAACAATTCGGCCGGAAGCAAACCAAAGGTTAACCAAAGGTTAATGATTGCTTGAGGCTGGAGATCACAAGATCTCTTTAGATCAAATAATGTTAATTAGGAGATTAAGAGAGTGAATTTTCTTTCTAAATTAAACAAAAGAATAAGATTTAAGTGAGAGAAATAAACATTACTGTTGCTTGAATGCAAGTTCATTGAAATGTTATAAATGTGCCTTTGAATAATGATTTCAATATTATAATATCGCGCGAGGAAATTAGAGTCTTTATACAAGTATAAAGTCATGTGATTGACACCGGGCGAATGCGGTCTGTTACGATGTTGTTACATAATGAGATCTAACGTGCCACTAAGATTTTCTTCAAGGAAAGAGGCGTAAGGTGTTATGTTCAAGGGAGTTTTGCGATGTGACGTCATCTTGGTCACGGATATGTCAATAGAGTAAAGGGCTTAATGTGAAGGTAGAAATCACGAAAGTATCTGAAGGCGTCTCTCTCTCTCTATATATATATATATATATGGAATGGAATATTATACATTATATTATATTATTTCATTATAAAAAAATCGTCCCACCACGGTTCTAACACCACCTTTTGAGTAGAAGGTGAGGGTGCTGGCCATTACACTATGACGAGATAAAAGTTAACACAACTTGTCATATTCGAGTATTTAAACACCCGATGAAACGCATAACGCTTTGGCCTCCAGAAGCATTTTACGTGTTAACCTTCTCGAACTCATCTGCACCATATTGTTTGAATGAAATGCAGTCATTACCTCCAGTGCGGGAGGGTTAACACATAAAATGTCTCTGGATGCGAAAGAGTTATGTGTTTCCTAAATATATGACAGGTTGTATCAACTTTTATCCCCTCGTAGTGTAGTGGCCATCCCCCTTACCTTACTTAAGAGGTGGTGGCTTCGAACCCTGGTGAGAGCGTTTTTTTATCATGAAAAAACCTGTGTTCACGTTTAGAAAGATAACGCTTCAGGCATCTAGCCATGCTACGAAGTTTTCTTGTGTTTCTGATAGAGTATTAATTATTATATTCCCTTCTGAAAATTCAAATTTATTACTAGATTCGTGTCCGTATCTGTTTTTGATCGATTTGTATCACTGTCAAAAAAATTAATTAGAAATTTTTATTTTCTTCTCAGATTTTGGAGTGTTAAACAGAATTAAATTGTTTCTTAAGCAGTTCGTTAACTTCGTTATTTTTTTTATGGATTATTTTGCATATTCACTGTTTCCATCTTTTAACAGTCTAATACTTTACTTTTTTCTTTTCGCAAGAGTCAGTGCCGTCTTAAGGATATTGTGGGCCATGGGCTAAATGAAAATGGGGGTCCCACCCCCAAATGTCACAAAAAAATACAAATACAGGCAAATGAGACAATGCGTAATGCGTTGTTTTTTATTGAACATTCAAATCTTTTTATTTAATTTCTAAACAAATATTTTAGTTATCTGCTATTCTACATATGTCTCTTTCTTGTTTTTCTATTAACAAAATCACAAATAATGTCAACAAAATTGAATTTAGAAAGTACAGTACTGTACTATACGCGGGCCAATGCGTGCTCTAGTGTTTTCTCCTACACTCTCCAACACTCCCGCATCTCCCTCCCTCTCATGTCACCCCTCGAATCACCCTTTGTCTAAGTCCCGCTAACGCATTAAGTTCAATGAAGTTGTGTTGGATTGTTTTTGTCGTATTTTGCCGTTGTTTTGCTATTACCCTTAGACAGCAGTATGGCACCAAAACGTAAATCATCTGCAAGTGATAGTGAAGAGAAGAAAAGTCGTAAGGTTATGACATTAGCCAAAAAATAAAGATTCAGATAAGTTGCGTGGTGATATGAGCATAACATCACTTGGCCGCGAGTATCACGTGAATGAGTCTACCACACGAGTAGTATAGCCGCAAAAGGTAGAGTGCAAGAATGTTGCAAGTGATTACGTAATGTTGCAAAGGGGGGTGGGGGGTGTTGCAAAAAAAATACAAAAAAAGAAAAAAAGAAAAAAAAGAAAAAAAGAAAAGAAAAAAGAGTACTGGCCTTTGTTGCCAACCGGGGTTGCAAGGGGCATGCAACTTGGAGGCGGAGTTCTCCCCAAGCTATTCCCCAAAGGGCCAGAAAGGAGAGAAAGGAGGAGAGAAAGGAGGAGAGGTGTTCACCTGGCAGGAGCCAAGTGCATATTAAGACTTCAGCCGAGTAGGCGTTGTTTTATAGGCTCCTAATCAGCCAGTTGGCTTAGAAGGCGTAAATGGCTTGAGTTGCCAGATAGCGCGATGTATTCATTTAATTCTAATCGAAGACTGAGTTGCCAGATACCACTTTTTAGCGATACCATTGTATACATTATTATAGACTCCTAATCAGCCAGTTGGCTTAGAAGGCGTAAATGGCTTGAGTTGCCAGATAGCGCCATGTATTCATTTAATTCTAATCGAAGACTGAGTTGCCAGATACCACTTTTTAGCGATACCATTGTATACATTATTATAGACTCCTAATCAGCCAGTTGGCTTAGAAGGCGTAAATGGCTTGAGTTGCCAGATACCACTTTTTAGCGATACCATTGTATACATTATTATATTTCTTAAAAGTTGGTTTAGAATACCGGTAGTAGGTTTAGAAGGCGTAACATGATATAATTAAGTAAAACAACATTGCATCATTCTGTTTATTATAAATATATAGAAAATAAATATACATTTCAATTGAGGAATATGCATATAATCATAACAGTACAGGAAATATATACACACACTTATGGTGATATATATAAAATAAATATACATTTCAAATAGAAATAAATATACATTTCAATAATAATAGAAATATGCATATAATCATAACAGTACAGGAGAAATATCAAGCAAATATATAAATACATTTCACTTTTTTTTCAAAATACTAAACTCGGTCTTAATCGAGTTTACAATTACATTATTATTGCTCTGCATTACGCAGTATATGCGGCTTAATAATATTTCAGCTTAAAGTATAGGGAAACCTGTATTCGATATGAAGGGCTTTCATATCGTTCAGTACTGTTTTTGTTCCCATTTTACAACCGGTTGGTAAGTCATCTTTAAATACGTCTAGAATACAATCAAAAGCACGCACAAAGAGTTCATCGTTAGCTACATTATTAAACACAAGTTTATAAGCACGCTTTTCCAATCGAGGGTTTACTTCTACCGACTCGAGCTTTTCAATCGTGAACTCACTCAACATAGCGGCAATTGAAATAATCTTCTAAATCGTTACGACAACTGCGCGTTATATAAAGAAATAGTTCTTCAGGGTGAACGGTGTAGGTGAGCTCAGCCTTGTACCGATCAATTGCTTTGTACCAAAGTTCATGGTATTTCAAAGAGTCTAAACTTTTTAAATAAACGTCCAGCACTAGACCATTCTCACCAGCCCTACACTCGGTAAACCCATCGAGCAGAGCGGTGTAGGCGTATTCAAGTACTGTATCAAAATAAAGCATATCCGTAACACGCGCGTCTAATATAGGTTTCAGCTTGCGGAATCCGACGATTTCAAACATTCTGTCGAGGATGAAACGGTTTCGCGTAGGAACAAGAGCGTTATTATCAGAAGCATTCTTCCACATCAGCCGTATATCAATGCACGGCCGATCGTTATTTATACACAACGTACATACAACGGCGTATGAGGGTGCGTCACTAATCTGCTCTCTTCTTGTACCTACGTTAGCAGGTATTTTATAACGATCTTCACTCCACTTCTCAACTATCACGAAGATTCTATTCATCTCCTCGACACTTAAATAAACCCGTTTGTTTGTTTGTCTACGTTCCGTTTCCAGTACATAGCTAATGGTACCGGAATTACGCCTGAACACGCGCAACGATTTCGTCATGGACACATCGTACGAGGCGTTGAGAATGCTGCTCAAAGGAAGTTCCATCGTATTCGAGGAGCGCACGTCCACTCGGTTCAAGCTCTGAGATAACTATGAGCCGTGTGAGGCACGCAGGTAGGCAGGAATGGTTCGACGGGCGGCTGACTCGATGATACGTGAATGGGCTTGTTCGTATGATCCGCGAGTCGTACCGAATTGTTGTACATATTTCGGTACAATAATTAATTTCATCACTACCAGCCTACGCACCAGACATTTTACCTCAGGATAAGAACTAGGAACATTTTATGTTTTACTAAACATCTTCACACTCCGGCGCACTATTTGAGAGGAACATATGTTCATATTTTTCCTTTCTGCCCATCAAACGATACTCGTCTCTAAAGTCTGTTAAAAACTCACGCAGGGCACTAGCCACAACCTCACTACGAACCTCATCATGATATACGTTAATATAGTGATAAAAATACTTAAGATTGTCCATGATCCGAGATTCACATTTTCAGTCGTAGGGTATGAGTAATCGACATGGTGTAGCATGACGTAATACCGCTTGTCACACCACCCATCCGCAAGACTCATTATCCATACCTGCTGCTTCTCTTCTGCACGCGTTGTTTCTTTTACTTCACGGTGTATGTGAGACTAGGCCTGTTCAAAAATCAACTTTTTCTTATTTTCATAGGTTTCTGTACATTTTCCCATGCTTCTTGACCTGAAAAAGCCGAAAATCACAACTATTTTGACCTAGGATGTTGGGAAGCATTGCCGCATGGAGCTTTAAATTCAAGATAGAGCAACAAATTAGGTATCAAATGAAAGAGCATAAAATTAATAAATAATAATAATAATAATAATAATAATAATAATAATAATAATAAATAAATAATAATTAATAATAATAATAATAATAATAATAATTATCTATCATTTTTCAGGAAACAACAGAAACTCAATCAGAATCTAGAAAACCATCTACAAGTTACAATTCACAATGGCATTAAGCAAGGAGCTGAGGGAGCTCCGTGGGCGCACAGTTGATATCTCAGAACCTCCACGTACTGTCCACAGGCAGGTGTCAACTGGGCCATCTACCAGATCTCTCACTGAAACTTTCCTGGTTGGATACCCTTCAGCTTTTATCAGTGGTTCCCAGCTTCCCACCAACAGACAGGCGTTCCAGTATTTCCTTAATCTTCAGAATTTACCGGAAAATGCAGGGAGGCCCATGGTTCAAGACCTTGCATATGAAACAGTTGAATCTATCATCCCATTCTGGCAGATGGCTAGATCAAGACAATGACCAAGTACAACGCAATGAAGCTCTTCATGAAACTACATGAGAAACATCGTGCTCTGGTGAAAAGCAAAGGAAGAGCAAGTAACCCTGGAGGAAAAAGAGGAGCATTTGTGCTGGAATTAGACAGCCTGTTCGATATAGGAGCTCCAGATGCAATCCAGGAAATACAGAACAACAGACTGTTATCCAGAGAGAAGAAAGATGAGGATATCAGGTTCTACGAAGACCAAAAGACTGAGAGGAAAGGTCATATGTCTGGTCATGACAAGATTTTTGAGACAAGATCCCTGCAGCAAGCAGCGAGGAATGAAAGACTGCAGCATAGACAAGAACAAGGTAAAACTAATTACTTTGAACGTTACAAAAAGTTTTAAGTTTTACTCCATTGCGATATTTAGCATGTACTTAACAATTACTGTCTTAACATGTTGTACTATTTTACAGCTGCAGCAGAACAAGAGGCAGTTGTTCATGTGGATGACATTACCTGGGGTGACTCAACTGACAATGACGCTAACACAGAGGACATGGATTACCATCAGCCTCGTCCTGGATGTTCTCACAATGAAGACACTGTGACTAGTGTGACTTTGACGTTTCCAAGGAAGGTCATGGAATGTGATGTCATCTGCAATACAGCTGATCGTCTTGGTTTATCAGACAATCAAGTTACTGCCATGGTTTCTGCCACCTTGAAAGCTGGAGGGGCTGATCTGGATAACTTCGTCATCTCAACCTCAACAACACGTCGCAACAGAATGCTGTCCAGGTATAATATCAGCCAGAGTCACATGTCCAAGTTTTGTGAAAACCCCCCACAGTACGCTGCCTTACATTGGGATGGAAAGTTGCTCAAAGATGTCTTGGGCAGTGAACCTGGAAGTACCTCAGAGACTTTAGCTGTGCTAGTGTCTGGTCCACCTTCATACACTGAAGGAAAGTTATTGGGAGTACCTGTCATCGACAATTCTTCTGGCACAGCTCAGGCTGAGGCTTCAATGGATTTACTGGAGACATGGGAACTTACGGATAATGTTACTGCCCTTGTTTTTGACACTACATCCAGTAACAGTGGAGTTCACAGAGGAGCTGCCAAACTGCTAGAGAAAATGCTGAACAAAAAGGTGTTTTATCTGGCCTGTCGACATCACATCCTGGAAATCCTAGTAGGAGCAGTTTGGGAGAAGCTGTTTGGGAAGGTGAAGGGGCCAGATAATCCCTGGTTTGAGCATCTGAAGGATGTTTGGACGGACTTGTCCAAGGAAAACCCAAAGATGCTGGCTATCAACAGCAAATGGCTGAAGGAAAAGAAGAAGAACAGTGAAGAAATACTCCAAGACATTCTAACAGCAGAAAGGCTTCCAAGAGCCGACTACAGGGAAATGGCTGAACTGACAGTCATTGTTCTTGGAGGAACGCCTCCTCGAGGTATTCACTGGAGTCGACCAGGCGCCATTCATCAGGCCAGATGGATGGCCAGAAACCTGTACTCCATGAAAATGCTGATGTTTGCAGATCAACTTGAGTACGACGAAGACACTGTATCAAAGCTGGAAAGACTCAACACCTTCCTTGCGCTGTTCTACACTCCTGTATGGATGATGTCAATGTCTGCTGCAGATGCTCCCGTGAATGATCTAAGTCTAATCCAGGACATGTTGAAGTACAAGAAAACTGACCCAGAGCTTGCTGATGCAGTACTTAATAAGATGGAAAACCACAAATGGTACCTGACGCAGGAAGTCGTGCCATTTGCCCTGTTCAGCAGTAGATTGAGTGACACATTGAAGCACGACATTGCTGCCCAGTTACATGCCACTGAGAAGCCAGACAGCTTCAGAACAGGAAAGCCTCTATTCCAGAGAGTCACAGCTAAGACCACCCTGGTTGATCTCATTGGCCCAGAATCACATTTCCTGCTGGACACACTGATCATTGGATCCGAGTGGCTTCTGGAACCTGTCACGTCTTGGCCACAGAATGAGGACTACAGAAAAGCGTTGGACTATGTTAAGAATCTGAAAGCGGTGAATGACATTGCTGAACGTGGTGTCAAGATGATGAGCGACTTTGAAAATGTCATAACAACAGATGCCAAGCAAAGGGACTATCTCCTTCAAGCTGTGGAGTTCAACAGACGCCGCTGTGACAGCTTCAAGAAACAAACTCTCAACAACTGACTGTGTAAATGTCATTATGAAATTAATCATCATGTAATGCTTTCACTTCTTGATCGATTAGACTTGTGACAAAATGTTAATCTCAAATTTGTGTCATGAATAAGGCGCCTTGTCTGCCTTGAGTGTGAGAAAACGAATTTTGTGATATTTCTGAATCTTTGTATGTACCAATGTGCCATTTCTTGTTCCAAGACTATCATAATTGTATAAGTTAGAAAGAGGATTAAAAACACTTTAATTTGGTGCCTATTTTGTTGCTCTATCTTGTTTAGATAAAAAGTTATAGTGCAAAACATGATTCAAGGGACCCCGGAACTGGTGCTTTTGGCCGATTTCAAGGCAGAAAACTTAAAGCTCCATGCGGCAATGCTTCCCAACAACCTAGGTCAAAATGGTTGTGATTTTCGGCCTTTTCAGGTCAAAATGCATGGGAAAAAGTACAGAAAACTATGAAAATAAGAAAAAGTTGATTTTTGAACAGGGCTAATGTGAGACTTTATAAAGTTTAGCTCTGCAGTATACTTCAGCACATCGTCTGTGCAACGAAAGCCTTTAACGGTCTCACCAGAACATCCGTAGAGTATTTGTACATCTTGGAACTTCGCACAATCCAATGTGTTTTTAAAAGAGGTATAGGAGGGAGGAATAGGAAGTTTTTCGGTATCCACCACATCCTGACACTTTGCTGAATACCATTTCATAAACGTTGTACGAGCAATATTAAAGGTAGCCATTTGAATACACGTCTGATCTGAATACATAGGCTGACCATATTTCCTTGAGACAAAAACGGGACATTGGGATGGCAAATAAGGGACGGGGGTTATGTAATATTCTGTATTCATGAAAAAGTAAGTACATAAACATATTGAGCTTACAATTATTCTTCAGTGACAGAACCCATACAAAAACCCATAAACAAACGGTACTGTCCCGTTCAAAACGGTACGTATGGTCAGCCTATGAATACACGTCTGATCTCTCGGGCTTACTGCAGTCGACTGACCACGCAGGGACTCCCAGATAGTAGCATGACTCACGGTCTTACAGTGGGCGGAGCTTAGAACTTTCACCTGCGCGCGCACACACAAACACTCACACACACACACAAAGGAGAAAGTGAAACGCTAATTGAAACATGATTTATTTAATAAAAGAGATATTCAAGTTATATATATTTACAAATACGATTTAATAGACGAGATATTCAAGTTATATATATATTTACAAATACGTGTAATAAATCAATAGATACGATTATATACAAGACAAATACGTGTCAGTTAACAATAGAAGCATCAATCGTTTTGGTATCCAAAGGGTACGGTATCATAGGTACCAGGTAACTGGTAACGTTTCCTATAGGTGTTACGGCACACCTTCGTACCCCTAAGTTCCTTCACGCCCCCCAGCTTCTGCGCCCGAAAATTGTGGGTGCCTACAATTAGTTGGGGAGGTTGTTCGCCCTCATCATCGTCCAAACATACTAGATCCTTCAACGACTCAAAGTTAACAATCTGCCGATTCGCATGGTTGAGCGTAATACCCTTTGCCTTCACGATATATTTCATTTCCTCCCCCACCCTGACCCGTACCCCATAAGTCTTAGGTCCTGTTGAGAAAAAAGAGTCGGCGTATGCGTTGTCCCCATACTCATCCTTGATCTCATCAGTGAGCTCGCCGAGGAACTCCTCAATAGCGGGCATGTATTCAACCTCCCTCTCTGTGAATATCACGCTATCTGTATCGGCATACAATACTCTCCGCCCAAGAGAATGCAATAGACCCCAAAGTTTTATACAGGCGTAGGCTGTTGTGAAGCTGGCCATAGGTATGTTTGTAACCCTTGAGGTATCTGTGGCAAATTCAGTGTTGTTGTACTTTATTACGTAAGTATTACCTACATTCACGATCTCCATGACCTCTTTATCGGGGGCATTGGCATAATCCCAGACATCGCTATAATTTTGTGCCAAATGAATGCTCCCTCTGCCGGTATTCTGCGCAAATTTTCCCCATAGACTGTTTAGACACAACTTTGCACTAAAGCGCTTGCCAGGATTCTTTACAATTTGGACACGATCAAGTTGTATACCTTCGCGGTCGCGGTAACGTTGAATATAGGCAGACTTTTCATCTTCGGTATCAACTCCTCGCGGATACCCTGATGCCTCAACCTTATCCTTCAAAAAGGCGTTTATATATGGTGTGAAAAGGTTGGGTAGCTTCTGAAACCTCCACACCTCATGTATCTTCAGTATTCTATAACCATGGCGTACGGCTAGGGCCAGCTCAGGACTTGTATATACGCCTCTGATCTTACGCTGGTGGGGTATATGGTTACATTCGCCGTTATCCTCTTCCGCGCACTTCACGCACAGGGGAAACATGAGCTTGTCGTCGATAACGACAGGTAAGATCGGCATCCATAAATTGCGTGGGGGGAGTACGTCTACGAAAGAGAGCCCAAAGTAACGATCATTCAAATTTTTTGAAAATTCATTGATGGAGGGTAGGCTAGGTCCCACCAGTTTCTCAGGAGCGCCCACGGGGTACGGATTGCTCTTCATCACGTATGGGTATAAAGAAGAGAAATCGTAGTAATGGAGATTCACGCCCTCCGTAGGTGGAAAGTATAGTCTGAAAGGATTTGTACGTCCTCCAAACAAGCTATCACCACATTTGAGAGGATCCAGCACCATTCAACGCTTGATCGTTTTTATTTCCTCACGGTACACCTCGTCTGTCTCCATCCGTGCATCATATTCATGCTCCCACAAGACTTTGTGAGTGAACTGTGATCCTATAAGTTGATCGCGAGTGCGGGTCGATGCAAGACAGTCGACAGGAGACCTACCGTGGATATCTCCGGTGATTCCGCACTCAGGACGGGGGCATCCATGCCACCAGCAACCGTTAAAGGAGTACACAGTCTTCACACCAGTGACACGGTTTTCACTTAACCCATCAACCCAAAAAACACGTCCATTAATGTTAATGGGTACTTCACCCGTGTTGCGGGCGTGCTTTATGTATACACCTGTCTGTTGCTGTAGGTGTATGAGCCAGTAAATAGCCTTGTGCCCGTAACTGCGGGGATTGTTTCGGTGAATAATGGCTACAGTGTCTTTATTCATGAAGTTATTCTTGAACACCGTGGATCGCATTTGAAACGGGCTATGTACATCCTTCTAAAGGCCTGGAAACATACTCTAAGCACGCGCACATCATTCACACAATAACGCTCACATTCATCAGCTATATTATAAGGGTTACTTTCATTAAAACTGTCGTAGTATCGATCAAAGTCTTCACGTTCATCCATACAGTCAAAATAATGTTTGGGGGGTGGTGGGCCTACGTAGTTTAAAGTCTCGCTGGTGAGGAAAGTGTAAGGGAAGTATCATTTGGAAACTTCAGCTGCTACTCCCATCACCTTGGGTAGCTTTGCTAATTTACAAGGTGTGAATAATAAAGTATCTTTAAATTGTACATTGCTTCTTATCTGCATCTGTATTAATTTGTTGCCTCTTTTCAATGGATCACCTGTAAATATCTCAGAGGATTCGTGTTCAAGCAACTCCTTATAAAGGAACTGCGTGTCAAACTTTGCCCCGTTATGGGCGAGAATATACACAGTCATTTTTTTGAACTTGTCGGCTAACTTGACAATATAGGACACAAATAGTTTCACAGGACTATCGCGGACATTCGTTTAAAAACGTTTGTCCGTTTACCACATTTGGGGCACTCGTCACATTCGATACCCATACACTCATCACAGATGGTCTGGCTCACAAGTAAATGTGGAATTACCTCTTTGGTTTCAGCGTTCGTATATTTCTATATCGTAGTACACAGTTATACAAGGGTTATTTTTAGGCTTAGCATCTTTCATATAACATACATGCTTTACTCCATCCGCCTTATATTCCTCCTGGCATGTAGGACAGTGAATTACGTCACACTTGTGCTTAAATTTCCCCAATTATCCATTGTGTGAAACATACCACATTCACAGATTCTCATTTTCCTGCACGTGCCAATTGATTTATGGAAATCAAAACAGCTATTATTGAAAAATGTGCGTCTACACACATCACAGTCTCTCTTCTCAGCGTCAACTACACGGCTTTCACATTTGGTGCTTTTACACTGCTCACATACCATGTGACATTCTTTACAATGTCGCACAATATCATCCGCAAACTCGAGGCACCCCTTACACAAATCATGATGTCTCCCATATTTTCGACTTTTGTCATAACTCGCGTAAAGCCACCTTATATTACGGATGGGGAGATACGTTGTCCCTGACAATCCTAAAATAAGTAGGGGTCTTGTACGATCTCTCACACAGCTTTTAAAAACATACACAGTCCTACGACGATCATCCAACCCAAATACAACTATGCGGACATTCATTTCCTGTTCTACCCTTCTCAGCTCTTCAGGACCCATATTACAGTCAAATTCAAGTTCACAGTCTACAGCTAGTTTACGGGCACGTTCCACGACCGTAGGCAGCCAAATTTTTTGAGCCGTGTATTTTGTACAGTAAACATGTGCTAAGAGTACTGCTATAAAGCCGCAACCACGATCGACGTTTATATGCTTTCTATAAATAGTGAGAATTGAAGTTAAGAGTATACGGTATGGCACTATGACCCGCAACACGGAATACACGGTCAATATTTACCGTGAAGTTGTCCATATTGAAGGCTATACTACTTTGGGCGGCTTGCATTATACGTCCTAATATATATTCTACATCTTCAGCCGCCAAACGTCTAAATGGCACTATCACCCAATAATCGTCTACATCACCGTCATCTGACCCGAATCCAAAGGACAGACTCGTCCTGACTTCACGCTCGTGCGGTTCTGAAGAGCAAACTCTACAATATGCTGTACAACCCGGCGTAGCCCGCGCTCAATTCCATTGCTATACATGGCTCTAGGGTCGACCCTGACTCTATACCGATTTCTAGTCAAGGCTGGGGTGGGGGCTGCGGAGCGCACCAATTCGAGCGTTATAGCATCCTCAACAGAACGGGGGGCGGCGGATGAATTAGGGGATATATTAGCGGAAGGTGCTGCTGGGGGGCCTGTTGCGTAGGAGGTTGATGGTTGGGGCTCTATTATTGTAGACTTAACAGAACGGGGGGCGGCGGATGAATAAGGGGTATATTAGCGGGAGGTGCTGCTGGGGGGCTTGTTGCGTAAGAGGTTGAGGGTTGGGGATCTATTACCGCTGCAACAGGCGCGTATTTCGGGCGCTTTATACCTGACGTGGGGTTCTCACACCTCCGCTTTGGACGTGCTACGGTATCGCTGGTGAGGGTTCGTTGGCAGGGGAGGAGATCACAACTACACTGTCGTCGAGGTCATCCGTAATGTCAATGATGGGATGCTCTACCTCATCGTCATTCACGGTTCTGTGGGAGAAGAAAGCAAAATATAAGGAACAGCACTCAAAATTTGTAATATTTTGTAAATGACCCACTTAGGAGTGTGACGTGTTAGAAATGGACTCTGTAGAAAAATTCAGATTCACGAGTCCATCCACATGTATTATATCTGGACCTACAGGATGTGGTAAAACTGTGTTTATGCTTAAAATCATTAAAGAAAAGGGAGAGATGTTCTCGAAATTTGTGCATAAAGTTATATGGTGCTATTCGACGTATCAATCAGTGTTCAACGAGTACCAAGATGATATTTTGTTCCACAAAGGCGTATATGACGTTAATTCGTTAAAGGGAAATGAACATACAATCATTGTAATTGACGATCTCATGTTGGAGATGGATAAAACGTTTGCCGAGACATTTACAGTATTCTCCCACCATCTTAACATAAGCGTGTTCTTCATCAATCAGAATCTATTTTTCAAAAATAGATACATGCGCGATGTGTCGTTAAATACGCAATATCTAGTCTTATTCGCGCAACGTAGAGATGTATCACAAATTGGGGTATTAGCCAATCAAATGTTCCCGAATCAGCGTAAGGAGTTTTTGGAAGTTTATAAAGAAGCTACAAGCACGCGTTACGGATATTTGCTTTGCGACCTTCATCCGCGAAACACGTTTAGAGTGCTTCTGCGAACGAATATATTTCCAAACGAGCCTGAAACGGTGTATATTCCAGAATGACAAAGAGACTAAAGAAATACCGTGAATTAATAAAAATCTATCATCGACTGCCCCGGGCAATGCAGCAGATGTTTATTAAAAATATCGACGCCGACTTTTTAAAATGCATCTGTGAAATCTGTCTTAACGTTATAAATTGCAATGTATCAATGAAAACCCATCAGAAGGCTCGCCTACGCCGCTACAAGAACATAATACGTGCACTCGCTCGTAAAAGTCAAACTGTAGCGAAGAAAAAACGAATTATTGTACAAACAGGAGGGTCATTTCTCCCCATCTTATTTTCAGTTTTGGGTCCTTTACTGACTAGATTAATATAATGAAGAAAGTGGTAGTGATTCCCCACGAGGTGTACGCTTCACTGCAAAGGAATCCAGACACGGTATCTAGATCCCCGTAAAAGCAGACTTAAAAGAATGGAAAGCGAATTGCTAGCCCTATTAAACAGTGAAAAAACACCTGATGAGAAAAGAATCTTATACCAAGAAGCTCTGCAGAAATTTCTTCACGAGTACGAAAATTATAAGAGCCCTACAGAGATTCCTGTGGTTATTAGGCACAGCACGGGGGACGATGGACATGGCGACATAGGATCTGAGCCCGACGATACAGCTGACCAACCAAAAAGATTAGCCACACAACATATCGAACATGTATTAAAAAACCCTCCCACATACATTGAGGAGTAAAGGCTTAAGTCTTTATAATCTATTGAATGAGGATCCAGCCATACAATGGACCGATACAGGCGAGATCATTGTGGAAGGATCAAAGGTACAGGGATCGAATATCGTAGACATTGTCCATGATCTGGTGAGAAAGTGGGATAGGCCATCACCATCAGGATGGAAGCATATTAAAGCAAGACTACAACAAATAAATGTCCCTAAAACGTTGATAGGAAATCTGAACAGGTTAAAAGACTTGGAACATGCAACGCTGTGACACAATTGAAGGCGCCGTCACCCCCGGCGGTAACACCTTTGAAGAGGAGCAAGAAGAGGTTAAACCAACCCTACCCACGTGCCTCTAAAATACGCAAATGGCTAACGTATTAACTAAACGCTATTATGACATTTCTAACCCATCCTCTTACGGCGGCGTAGATAGACTGTACAGAAGTGTTTACGGAGTAGGAAAAAAAGATGTTGAAAGATTTTTGAGGGAGCAGGACGCTTATACGCTTCATAAGCCTGTGAGAAAAAGGTTTAAAACAGCCAAGACAACGGCTTCCTCGATTGATTCTATTTGGCAAGCAGATTTAACAGACATGCAAAGATATTCTGTGTATAACGATGGTTACCGCTACATTCTATTCATAATAGACGTATTCTCTAGATATCTGTGGCTAGTTCCTCTGAAAAATAAATCACCTGAAACAGTTGCTAAAGCCACCAAAACGCTAATGTTAAAAGAAAACAGGGTTCCTGGCTATTTTTGTACGGATATGGGGAAGGAATTTATAGGCCGTGCTTTTCAGAACATGTTGACAGAGTTTAATATCAGCTATTACACAACCAATTCTATACATAAGGCTTCTTTAGCTGAAAGAGTTCAGCGCACCATAAAGGAACGCATGCACCGTTATTTTACACATAAAAACACATACAGATTTCTAGACATTCTGGAATCATTGGCATCATCCTACAACCGCTCACACCATCGCACGATTGGGACAACACCTAACGAAGTTTTAGAAAGAGGTACGCTCCCGAGAGAGATGGATCACCACCACCACCACCACACTCTGCGCGCTTCAAAATCAATGATTATGTAAGGCTGTCGCGTTCGGGGAACAAATTCGCAAAGGGTTTTGAGCAAGGATGGACACGCGAGATTTTTAAAGTTAGGGCTATGAGACCTAAAGGTGAGATAATGATGTATTACATTGAAGATTTGAATGGGAAGAAATCTCAGGAGGCTTTTACCGCGAGGAATTGCAGAAAGTTGCGTTTAATTTAGGAAAAAATGTGTTTAAAATTGAGAAAATTTTAGGAAGCAAAGGTTCAGGAAAGAGAAAAATGTACCTGGTGAAATGGCTAGGGTACCCAGAAAGCTTCAACACCTATATAAAAGCTGATGCAATAATGAAGCTTAAATAGTATGCAACATGGCTCCTAACCATTTCTACGTCACACTCCCGTCCTCCTCGTCCCTGTCTGTACACCCTAACAACACACTAGCCAACTTTGTAACAGAACTCCACAAGCACATTGAATTGGGTCGTGATTCGTATGAGGTGGGGATATGCGAAATTCAGCTGGACACCATCTTTTTAAATATTGAACATAAAGAAACCGTTTTTACGATTCTTAGAGACATTGACGAGTGTGAAAAAGCTGGGGTAGCTATGGATGAAACTATGCGTATCGCTCGGACTAAGATTGCACGGTATTACAGTACAGAAGTAAGACTAGGACCGGGTCAATATGGTTCGGCCGAGGATGTTGTGAGAGGCTTAAACGTAAGTTTAAGAAACTCAAACCTTACGAATGATTTAGTATACGAAATCGTAAACAACCCTGCACATACACTAATCCTAAAATCAAAGACTAACAGACGTATTAAAGACCATAGAAAGTTCCAAATTCTAGCCAATGGCCGATATAGCGCAGCCTTCCAAAGAGACACATTTCACGAGCACAGCATGACTTGTCCAGATTAATGTATCAATTGAAGATGGAGAAATTGGCTGAAAGGTCCCCAGACATGTGCTATATTTACAGTAATATAGTGGAGCACCAGTTTGTTGGGGATACCCAGGCACGCCTGCTGCGCATTGCTCACATCCCCAACCATAGAGGAAGGAGTTTGAGTATTACATATGACAGACCCCATTATGTGAATGTCGCAACTAATTTAATAACCAATATCTCAATATATATAAGAACGATTGAGGGTGAAAACTTCCCATTCGGTAACGGGAGCTTAACAGTGAAGCTACACTTTCGACGCACTGAGTTATAATGGATAGAAAGCCTTTCACCGTCTATCGAGGGGTGCGATACCAGCGCGGTAGTGGACTTGGGTCCATTTTTTCATCCATACTACGTACGGCTGTTCCTTTGCTGAAGAGGGGTGCCAGATACCTTGGAAGGAAAGCGCTCAATCAGGTATTAACACTGCAGAAGACATATTGGCCGGGGCTAAACCTAAAGAGGCTCTAAAAAAACATTTAAAGCGTACACGGGACGAAATCATCAAAGATGCAAAGAGAAAAATGCGTGGTGGCGGGAAGAAGAAAGAAGCGGGCTGCCCAAGAAGAAGGGGTCACGTGGTATTAAACGTAAAAGGCTATCAAAAAAGAAGTGCTGTAAGCGAATGAAACCTATGGTTGACCACTTTTTTGACTGATATAAGCTAAGGACATTGATCTCATGAATCATAGTTTGTTTACCACTTGTCGAGAGAGGAGTCACTATTTCGCCATGGCACGCTTCATCCACCCATGTAGTTCACAATGCTGTAAATCGGAGCTGTCCCTTTTTGAGCTACCTCCAACCCAAGTTTCTATTGAGCACAGTGACTTTATTACAATTAACCCTTTAAACACAATTAGTTCCCCGAGTGCACCTATAGAATTCGTGATACCCAGCTCAGGTCCTTACTTTTTTGATCCAAGCTGTGTGCACATGTACGCTAAGCTACGTATAGCCCATTCTGATGGAACGGTCTGCGATGACAAATATGCTGTATACCCTGAAACAAACTTTCTGCACTCCATATTCAACCAGTGTGACGTATATTTAAATCAGACCAACATATCGGCAGGCACGGGGTACTATCATCTACGAGCCTATCTGGAAAATGTCCTCAACTTTTCCAAAGAAGCGAAGGCTACCTTTTTAAGTGCCGAGGGATATTATCAAACTAAAGATGAAAATAGTATAAAGGACAAATTTAAAAATTCTAAAAAGAAAATATACGAGTGTTTTGGACGGTTGCACACAGATTTCACTTTCCAGGAGAAGTTGCTTGTGAACGGGGTGGATATGAAAATAAAGCTCACCCGCACGAGTCCTGAGATCTGCTTAAATCTGGATGCTGATCAAGAAGAGGGTGCAAAGCCCGTTGTGGTTCACATTATGGACACATACCTCCGCGTACGGCGAGTGAAATTAAGTTCACCAAAACAACTAGAAATTGAGAAAAATTTACTAAACGCTACAGTGAAATATCCTATTAACAGAGTGCAATCAAACTATATACGGTTCCTGCAGGGTTGGCATCGAAGCAGATAGAAAACATTGCCCTGGAAATCTTCCTAAAAGGATATTAATCGGCATGCAGGACCATGCTTCGGTGAATGGAAAATATAAAAAGAGTGCCTTTAAATTCGAGAATTTCGGACTTAAAAATATAACTCTATACGTTAATGGCACTGCTTTGGGTGGAACAATGGGTACGGACTATTCATCAGACGCTGTGTTACCTCTTTGTGCCAGAGCCTATAGTAATCTGACCCATATTGCAGGTGATTGTGATGAGCTTGGTAATGGGGTAACGCAGGAAGAATTCATTGATCAATTTAACCTTTATCCGTTTGACATTACACCTGACTTATCTGCTAGCGTAAATACCCATTTAACCCCACAGCAGAGCGGAAACATCTCAGTGCGGCTGGAATTCGCCAAGCCTATAGACGCTCCTATTAGTGTACTAGTATATCTCGAATCGCAAGCCCTAATAGAAGTAGATAGATTTAGGAGCGTTATCACTGACTTTTAAAATGGATGCTAATACACTTCAGAAAGTAATGGACGAGTCACACGTTCCAAATTTATCGGCGTGTTTGCGAAGAATGAAACATTGAGTTTGCCAAGTACGCGAGAATGCGGTAGTCTTATTGTGAACACAGATCATCGGTAATGAAGGGATTCACTGGATCGCTGTCTATTTTAAAAATAGACAGCGCCTGTACTATTTTGATTCACTCGGTACTCAACCCTGGAGTGACCCTATTATTGTAAAATTTCTCGCTCAGTTACATATTCCCGAAGTTGTATGGAACCCATTTCGCATACAAGGATATTTTAGTAATGTTTGCGGAATGTACTGCGTCTCATTTCTCATGCATATGTCATGTGATAAAGAATTTATAAATTTTTTAAATTTATTTGACCCGTGTCACACTCGCCGAAACGATGAAATGGTATGCAGACAGATAAAAATCCGTTTTCCAATTGTACGTACTCGTTGTATAGTATAATGTTTTTGTTCGTATATTTGTAACGTATATTCTGTAGTTGTTATTGTACTGATTTCTTTCATTTAATAAATTTATGAAAATATATTGTCTTCTTATCCCAAAAAGATCGAAAAACACTTACATTATTTCGGTGTGACATTGTTGACTGATCAGTATATCCTCCGTATTCACGAGATTCTTCAAAAGATTGTATAACACGTGTCAAATCCTCATCGGACCTTAAAGGAATAATGTTCATTCTTTAAAACATATACAGAGTATACAGACAGATCCCCATTATGTGAAGATATCTTTGGTTCATTTAAGAGGAATAACATTGATTGCCATAAAAAATTTCGATTTTAGCATAATGGGGATAAGAGGTAAAACCAAATAACATTGATTGCCATAAAAATTTTTTGGCGAGTATCTATTTGACGAGATACTACAACTCTCCATATATATAAATCGAATTATAGACACTTACATTTCTATGGTAGTCCCTTGCGTCGGATTGTAAGGAGCGTCACTGCAAATATCTTCTACGGTTTGCGTTGGAATAATTCATCACGGTCAATCGCATTAAAAAGACTAATTGTCGTTAATGCTGCAGCGTCACTTTCTTCATACAATCTGGGAGACGTACAGGTCCATGGTGGAGGGAATGATTATTCACTGACGCGAAAATAGCTACTGTTACTCCCAACTGAAAAATACCCTTTTATATGCACAATCGCCAAGCTCCGCCCCAAAAGACCAGATGTTCGTAGTGATTGGCTGCCGGTGTAGCTGGGTGGAGCTATGACGTGTACCAATCCGCTATAACGGGACCGGACGAGTAACATATATATAAAATCGTGTTTCTTGTGAATAAATTATAGACACTTACATTTCTATGGTATTCCCTTATATTATATTTTATTTTTACTTACAAGTTATTTCCAATTCGGCGAGAAATTACACTAGGGTACAACGAAAACTATTTGGTGTTTCTTATAGAACTTTTGATGCTGATTCAGGTTTCAGAATTTTCTATCGCCCATAGTTTTCGAGAAAGAATCATAATAATCGTGTATATTTGTCAACCCTTATATATATATATATATATAATATATATATATATATATATATATATATATATAAACACAGATGGAGTCGATGTAGACAATGCAGGTCCTAGCTTAAATTATCTCGAGAAATAGTGAGCAATCGACGAGATGTAATTCTGAATCCACGTTAAACTGTGGGTCTAAGGCGTGGTGAAAACCTTTCCAATTCGGCGAGAAATTACACTAGGGTACAACGAAAACTATTTGGTGTTTCTTATAGAACTTTTGATGCTGATTCAGGTTTCAGAATTTTCTATCGCCCATAGTTTTCGAGAAAGAATCATAATAATCGTGTATATTTGTCAACCCTTATATATATATATATATATATATATATATATATATATATATATATATATATATATATATATAAACACAGATGGAGTCGATGTAGAGAATGCAGGTCCTGAGCTTAAATTATCTCGATGAAATAGTGAGCAATCGACGAGATGTAATTCTGAATCCACGTTAAACTGTGGGTCTAAGGCAGTGTGAAAACCTTTCCAATTCGGCGAGAAATTACACTAGGGTACAACGAAAACTATTTGGTGTTTCTTATAGAACTTTTGATGCTGATTCAGGTTTCAGAATTTTCTATCGCCCATAGTTTTCGAGAAAGAATCATAATAATCGTGTATATTTGTCAACCCTTATATATATACATATATATATAATAAACACAGATGGAGTCGATGTAGACAATGCATGTCCTGAGCTTAAATTATCTCGATGAAATAGTGAGCAATCGACGAGATGTAATTCTGAATCCACGTTAAACTGTGGGTCTAAGGCGTGGTGAAAACCTTTCCAATTCGGCGAGAAATATTATTTATTATAATTGTGGGTATGGTTAACCCTCTCTCTCTCTCTCTCTCTCTCTCTCTCTCTCTATATATATATATATATATATATATATATATATATAATTGTGGGTATATCTAAGAAATGGAGTGAAGAGTTGAGAGTTGTGTTTCGAGTTGACCAGATTCTCGGAATTCCTTTCCTCGTGAAAGGAAAAACAACGCTTAATGCTTAATGTGTGTGTGTGTGTGTGTGTGTGTGCTTGTGTGAAAGTTAAGATTTGGAGTGAAGGGGGACGAGAGAGAGAGAGAGGAGAGTGAAGGGAGGCTTATCAGGGATTGAGTTTATTTTTTACAAGTACAGATGGGTGGGGGGTTTGGGGGAATGAGGGAGGAGGATCGAGGATATAAAGAAATATATCCTAATTATATTTTAAAAAGAGCATTCGGTTTCAACGTTAAACTGTGGGTCTAAGTTACGCGTAAATATAAAATATTTTCATTGTAGAAATAATAATAATAATAATAATAATAATGATAATAAGAATTGATGTGAAAGGTGATTGATTTAAGTAGTTAAGATGTAGTTATAAGAATATGACATACAAATTACGCGTAAATATTTTCATTGTAGAAATAATAATAATATAAGAATTGATGTGAAAGGTGGTTTTTGTTCAAGTAGACGAAGAAAGGTTAACTATCGCCCAGAAAATGGTCTCTAGGGGGACGATTCGAAATGACCTAGGAACACCTGCTGGTTGAGAGACCTTCCCCCCCAATCCCTGATAAGTCTCCCTTCTCTCCAAATGAAAAGAAATTTATGTTTCAATTGATTAATTTCTTTAAATTTCGTTTTTTTTCAATTTTCTTCGCAGGGGAATTTGTGTTTTGGCTAATTTCAACTTTTAAATGAATTGTTTCGTAATTTTCATTTCGTTTCGTTACTTAAATATTTATAATAAAAATTAAGTGTGTACAAATTATAGCGGATTGTGTTTTGGTTAATTTCAACTTTTAAATGAATTGTTTCGTAAATTTTCGTTATTCGTGACTTAAATATTTATAATAAAAATTAAGTGTGTAAAATTATTTATTTAATAAACAGAATTTAATTGGATTAACTACCGTCATATATTGTGGTATTTTATATGGTTTGTGCACACGAGTGGTTCATTAGTTTATTATATACAAGCGCAGATGGGTGGGGGAATGATGATCGTATGTTTTGAATTGATTCGCAAATTTTCTTTTCCGTTCGTTTTTCCCACTGGTATTCGTGGCTTAAATATTTATAATAAAAGTTAAGTGTGTAAAAATTATTTATTTAATAAACAATTTAATTGGATTAACTACCGTCATATATTGTGGTATTTTATATGGTTTGTGCACACGAGTGGTTCATTAGTTTATTATATATACAAGCGCAGATGGGTGGGGGAATGATGATCGTATGTTTTGAATTGATTCGCAAATTTTCTTTCCGTTCTTTTTTCCCACTGGTATTCGTGGCTTAAATATTTATAATAAAAGTTAAGTGTGTAAAAATTATTTATTTAATAAACAGAATTTAATTGGATTAACTACCGTCATATAAATATATATTGTGGTACACTATTTAAATGGATGATTAATATATGGTTTTTGCTATCTGGGACACATGGCGCTATCCGGCAACTGAATACATGGCGCTATCTGGCAACTCAGCCAGAATAGAGGTTTATAAAAGACCGAGAGACGACTGACGGAGTCATTCAAGCTCGGCTCCCAGCCGAGCAAGGACCTCTGGTCCTTCTCTTTCTGGCCCTTTGGGAAAACCCCTTAGAGGCCTCTTAGGTTAGGTAAACGAAAATAGCTTGGGGGAGAACTCCGCCTCCAAGTTGCATGCCTTGCAATCAAAGGCAACTACTCTCTCTCTCTCTCTCTCTCTCTCCTGCAGGTGTACCCCTCCCCCCTTGGCTCAGCCAACTGGCTGATTAGGAGCCTATAAAACAACGCCTACTCGGCTGAAGTCTTAAT
Source organism: Bathynomus jamesi (assembly GCA_023014485.1). NCBI lineage: Eukaryota > Metazoa > Arthropoda > Malacostraca > Isopoda > Cirolanidae > Bathynomus > Bathynomus jamesi. The sequence goes on from JAJOZX010006069.1 coordinate 137,226, forward strand.
ATGCACTTGGCTCCTGTTAGGTGAACACCTCTCCTCCTTTCTCTCCTTTCTGGCCCTTTGGGGGGAATAGCTTGGGGGAGAACTCCGCCTCCAAGTTGCATGCCCCTTGCAACCCCGGTTGGCAACAAAGGCCAGTACTCTTTTTTTCTTTTCTTTTTTCTTTTTTTTCTTTTTTTGCAACACCCCCACCCCCTTTGCAACATTACGTAATCACTTGCAACATTCTTGCACTCTACCCTTTTTCGGCTATACTACTCACACGCACCATCCGAAATAGTGAAGAAAAGATACGTGCTATTTTCATTTAATATATTTTTATTTATCATATATAAATATCATTATGTTTATGATTTTATTATGTTCTTATTTCATATACAGTATAGGTAGGGAAATTCATTTATGTGTGAATAAAAAATCTACGTATCTAAGTATTAATGGGAGACTTTACGCAGCCGCGTTCACGTATCCCCATTTATCCCATAACGTATTAAGTTTGTCCAACGCGGATTTACCTAACGCGCCGTTCTCGAGGAACCTAACTTCCGCGTTGGACGAGAGTTTACTGTATATCTAATTCGATTGACATCAAGGAGAGAGCGTTCAGCCTTTGTTGAATCATGTAACTGCGAAGCTCATTGTGAATAAGTTTCATCTTTGAAAAAGAACTTTGACATTTGCAGTTTGGGAACATCATTGGAAGGAAAATTCGTAATGCAGCTTCAGTGTTAGGAGATGTTGCTTCCAGTTTGTCATGCTTTAATGTTGAATAAATATGGAAAGTGATTGCTCTTTTTCTTTGATATATACTGTAATGCTTAAATTGCCTGACACTCAGATATACAGTAAGTTCTTCTTTCTCCAAATCTTTTTTGTAAATTAAGGCAAGTGTTACACAATTTCAGTAATTTCAGCGGCATCCAAATCATTAAGTTTCTGGATGAATTCAAAATGTTTTTTAATTTCTTCGTATGCTTCAGTTCGTTTTTTCAAGTTAAACATCAGCGAGTAAATGATTGGTAGGTACGTTTCAACTTGGAATTATAACTACCTGTCAAAAAAAGTAATATGGCAACTCCTTTGTTTTGTACGTTTACTGATGCCACTATAATCAGTATTGGGACATTTTCTTTTTGCTTTGCACTCATATTTTTCAAATTGGTTTCTTAGATCCTGAATATAAGACAACAATGACCGAAGAATGCGGAGAGCAACACATAAGTTCAAATCCTCTTTTTGCAGAATTTTACTGGTTTCATTCAAACGGTTAAGAATGTCTTTCCATAAAATTGTCAAGAACACTATCTCAAACTTGTTCATTTTCTTTTTCAGATTTTCAGCATCATATGTTGTTTCCCTCGTTTGATTATTATCATTAACCAAAGTATGAAGAGCTGTTTGGATCTCATCATACCTATCATTTAGAGCCGTGACTGCATCGGCACATGCAGACCATCAAGTCCCCGATAGCTGTTTTACAATTTTATGATTACGGCCAATAGAAGAAACCAGCACTTGCCAACGATAAGTCAATGCAGCAGAAAAAGTATATAATCACTGCACAAAATGAAAATATGATGCAACTTGCAAACTGCATATTCCTGCAGCGCTGTCTCTAACAAGATTTAATGAATGTACACAGCAGGGAACAAAAACATCCAATTTATTAATAGTTTTTATTCTTGTCTGCAAGCCAGAATACTGTCCAGCCATAAGTCTAAGGTGACTCGTGTTATTAACTAAGTAACAAGCGAGGATTCGAAAATTTAAGCTGACTATTAAAAGTTGAGTATTTCTTCCCTTAAACGTAATCTCATGTCCATCACTATTTTCTGTTTTATAAGGGACCATGATATCCATAATTTAATTTATTTGTCGAGGCCCATGGGCTGCAGCCCAGTTAGCCCCTGCCCTAAGACGGCACTGGCAAGAGTGTAACAATTCTTTGAGTTTTCTTATTTCTTAAAATCTGTTTTTTTCTGAGTCCTCTTGATCCTGTTTCGCATCTGTTTGTTTCCGTTGTCTAAATAAGTTTTCGATTTATCTTCCATGTTTCCTTCGTTTTCTTTTTTGTTCCGTGGGAATATATATGTTTCAACAGGATTGGTTTGGTTTCGCTCGTACAACTAGTAAAAATTTTTCTGGATTTTTTTCTTGCTCGCAACAGTAATTTTTAATTAATTTTCCTTAATTTTTAAAAATCTACTTTGAATTCATACTTAACCCTTCAAAATATTCTTCCTAACTCCTTCTGTTTTTCTAGAATAAGTTTTAATTTTTTTTGGTTTGTACTCCACTTGTATTTCGATTAAGTTATAGTAGGAAAAATATAGTTTGTGCTAGATTTTTATTTATTAGTATGTCAATATATTGTCATTTGTCAAAATTAAGTCTACTACATGCTCTTTTCGAGTCGTTTCACAGATTCCTCGGGTAAATGCACGAGGGTTGTTCAAAAAGTAAGTTTACAAGATTAATTACCGCATTATGCATAGTACAACAATGTTGTTGGTAGTACAATATCTTGTTAGAGTGATGGCAACGATTTTTTGTGACCATTAAGGCGTTTTGCGTGTTGAATTCATGCAAAAAGGGACAACAATAAATGCCACTTCTTATTGTGAAACTTTACAGCGACTCCGCACGGCTATCAGGAGAAAACGTCCCGGGTTGCTTACTGCAGGCGTGGTGTTCTTGCATGACAATGCACGCCCTCACACCGCAAATCAAACACGCCAACTTTTGGAATCGTTTCACTGGGAAGTCATGGATCATCCCCCACCCCCCATAGTCCTGACCTTGCACCAAGCGACTTCCATTTGTTTTCAGCCCTAAAGGAACACCTCGGAGGTAAACAATTTCAAAACGATCCTGGTGCAGAAGCGGCTGTACGAAACTAGTTAAAAACTAAGGACCCTACATTTTATTCGACCGGTATCGGAAAGCTTGTCCCACGCTATGACAAATGTTTGTATCTGTTTGGTGATTATGTAGAAAAGTAGTAATAAGTTGTTGTTGAAATACTTGCAATAATTACTTGCCTTGTAATAAAACAGTTTCTTCAAAACACCTCGTAAACTTACTTTTTCAACAACCCTCGTATATTTTCCATAAGAATAGAAATTGTACTTAAAAATTGTCTTTTTTGTAATGTTGTCATGGAAGTTTTCTGCATATATACAGTAATAATAATTACATAATTTTTCTTCCACTTTCTGAAATGAAACTAAAAATCTCCCAAAATTAATATGTTGTATATTGAAATTTTAAGTGGTTTTTACGTTTTTTTTTTCTATTTAATTTATAACAAAACTAAACTTGTATTCTCTGGTATTCGGAGGTCTGTAGGGCCTACACGTGACATTCATAATGATGGAAATGATTTTGCTTCTAAAATAAATACTTCAAATACACTGTTTAATTTGTGGACTATAAAATTCTTCCCGTGTACGTGATTTTTATGTAAATATACAACAGCCTCCTCATCTTCCAGAAAATTTATCCGCTCTAAACAAGTTGTAGTCCTTTATTGCTATTTTAGAGACTTCATTGCATTTTTCACAGCCTTTTTCACATTTATGTAAATGTGTTTCCGATAAACATATAATATCTCTTTTTCCTGGGCAAATTTTGTAGATACCGTAATTTACAATCTGCTTTATCACTGTACAATTCTTGTATATTTCCAATTTGCATATTGCGTTCGGTTTATATATATATATATATATATATATCCTAGTGATTTTTATTTTAAAGTGGCTTTTTAATCTGAAATATAACTGTATACAATTTTTGTATAGTTTTTTCGATCACACACACACACACACACACATGCTTACACATATATATATATATATATATATATATATATGCACGTTTGGGTGGTGTAGTGGTTAGCTTCATTGACTACGAATCCACCAGCCCCGGGTTCGATTCCCAGCGAAAGCAGCCAGCGTGAAGCTTACCCAACTGTTCATCCAGAAAAAAATAGGTTGGCAGATAAATAAGTACCCGGAGGAGGAGGGGGTGTTTCGACGCTGGGCTGCTGATCGGGAGGTCGTGAGATCGAGTTCGGGCAAGGACTTCAATTTCTGACCACCCATGGTGAGTCGTGGTGCGGATTCCACGTTAAGCTGTAGGTCTAAGGTGGAGCAACAAGCTTGACCTTCGTCAGAATGAGCAATTTCGGCGGAAGCAAAATCAAGGTACTAAGGTGTGTATATATATGAAATAGGACCTCTCCTAACGTGACGTAGTTTTACAGTCAGGATAAAAACGAAGACGTAGAGCAAAAAGTCATTATATTTGGCTGCATCCGACGTTTCGGGCAACTCTACCCATCTTATGATAATTAAAACCCACTCTAATAGACAGAGTTTATTTCCACAACAGTTTCGATGCCCATTGGCATCCTCTTCGGGTGGATACAGAAAAACGAATGAACCAAAAACAAGAGGGAAAACAGTCCAGGGACCATTAAGAAATTCGCATCTAGGTTAGATCCCGTTCTCCCCACACTGGAAGGGCATTTTTATTAAAGGGACCCGCTTATAAGTACATTCGCACAAATTTAAAACTATCTTCTTGTTCTATACATACATATTCTATTATTTTTTTTACATAATTATTACATTTATTATTAAATTTATTACATTTAATATTGCATTATTATTTATTACAGAAATTATAAATTTATTATTACAGTGATTATTACACTGTTGTTTATTATACAGAAATTGTAAACCGAAAAACGAATGAAAAAGGCGAGAAGGAAACAATCCAGAGACCATTAAGGAATTCGCACCTAGGCTAGATCCCGTTCCCCCGACCCCAGAAGGGCATTTAAAAAAAAAAAAATTATTAAAGGGTCTCGCTTATAAGTACATTGGCACAAATTAAAACTATCTTCTTGTTCTATACATACAGATTCTATTATTTTGACATAATTACTGCATTTATTATTGCATTTACGTTTTTAACATTTATTATTATTACCTTTACACTAATTATTACATTTATTTTATTACGCCAGCCAAAATAATCATGCTATAGATTGAGAATCCAGTAAGGTACTTTATAAATGTAATAATTATGTCAAAAGAAAAATAATAGAATCTGTATGTATAGAAAAAGAAGATAATTTTAATTTGTGCGAAGGTACTTATAAGTTAGACCCTTTAATGAGATTCTTGGTCAAAAAATCCCTTACGACGTCGGGTGAACGGGTTCTAACCTAAGTGTGAATTTCTTAAAGGTCTCTGGATTGTTTTCTTACTCGCCTTTGGTTCATTCGTTTTTTTTTTCAGTAAAATGTAAATGGAATAATAAACGTAAATGTAAATGTAATAATGGAAGTAATAAATGTGGAAATAAATATAAATGCAATAAATGTAATAATAAAGGTAATAAAATAAATGTAATAATTCGTGTAAAGGTAATAATAATAAATATTAAAAAAGTAAATGCAATAATAAATTCAGTATATGTCAAAATAATAGAATCTGTACGTATAGAACAAGAAGATAGTTTTAAATTTGTGCGAATGTACTTACAAGCGGGTCCCTTTAGTAAAAATGCCCTTCCAGTGTCGGGAGAACGGGATCTAACCTAGGTGCGAATTTCTTAATGGTCCCTCGACTGTTTTCCCTCTTGTTTTTGGTTCATTCGTTTTTCTGTATCCACCCGAAGAGGATGCCAGTGGGCATCGAAACTGTTGTGGAAATAAACTCTGTCTATTAGAGTGGGTTTTAATTATCATATTTTGACCTTCACGTAGAAAAAAGTGAAGTTTTTTGCATCTACCCATCTTCAAGGCCTAATTAATAGAGAGCTAAAATTAATAAATGACACAAAAGATATAAATGACGAGAGTTAAAACCTAAACAAATGTACAAAATTAAAATTATTCAAATAGAAAATACAAATTAGAAACAGACTAGAACAAGATCAACTCAAAAGTAAAATATATAAATGACATAAAAAATATAGGACTGATAAATGTGATGTAAAACCTAAAACTAAAATCATTCAAAAATAAAACTTAAAAAAACCTTCACAAGTAAAACGTTAAAAGGAAAACTCCAAGAATAAACCGACACACCTGTATTCAAAGAACAGCCACAAGAAACTGAAGCAAAAAGAAGACAGGGTCGCAGAGAAAATTTAGAAGGTAGTCGATCTAGTTAATGTAAAGGGGGTAACAGCCAGAATCAGTGTTTAGACTAGGGTTCAAAAACTTAATACATAAAGATTCATAAATACGAAGCGAGGACAAGTATTTTAATGATTTAAGAATTTTTAAATTTTCAATAGAAATGAAGTCTTACAAATGATGGAATGACTTCTGATAGCAGACTGTTCTTTTCTCAACAAAACCTTCCCCGTCCTATGACTAGTACCTATATGGGAGCAAAATCTCGCCCGCAAAGAACAAACTGTACTGCCAACGTAGTTCCCCTGGGAACACCCAAGGCAGGTAAACAAATAAACGACAGACCAGCTCATTGCAGGGGGGATTTCGTCCTTACATCGGAAAAAACAATCAAGGGTATTACTATTTACAAAGGCAATCTTAAAATCAGTGTGAAAATAAAATTTCCTCACAATATTTAACAAGTGTTTCTTCACCAAAGAGTTAAAATAGTTTTTGCGACTTTAATTACAAACTAAGTTCTGTTCGCACACTTGTTCATAGAGCTTATAATATTTGCTCAAACTTTGCTCTGCTACATAATGAGTTTGAATTTTTTACTGATTATTTCTTTAAAAATGGTTTTTCAAGGAATCTTATAGGTGTTATTGGTAAATTTCTTAATAATGTATATTCCCCTAAAACTGTTCCAACGTGTGATGTTCCTAAGAATTGTAAATATCTTGTTTTACCAGATTTCTACCATTTTAATTCTTTGGTGAGGTAGCTTAGTGTGAAAAAAATATCACATAATTGTTACAAGTCGGACAAAAGTGTGAAACTTCTTTTATATCATAGTTTCCTCTGGGTATAGAGACTGAAAAAATCTCATGTTCTAAAAATTTTGACGACAATAACAGCCGATAAAAAGTAAAATAGCCGCTAAAATAATCAAAATATCTATTTTCAAATATGAAATGCACCGCGGGTCGTAGTACAAACTGTATCATACAGCTATAGTCCGGTTTAAAGGGACTGAGGAACACACAGAAGTCTCATTTATTTTACTAGATCTGAAATTTTATACAAAATGGACGCCCAATTCCTCCAAAATTGCCGAAAAGCACACAAGATGACTGTATTCAGTGTTATGAAAAAACACGTGCGATTGGTATTCATTGCTTTGTTACATTTGGGATGTGCATAAATTGTTTGGCATATTAACATACTCAAAACTCAGTATATGACTAATATTTGAACACATAATTTAATTTGATGACCTCTGTGGTAATTCTGTCCGGCACAGAAATCTGCGTTGGACAAACTTAATAAGTTATGGGATAAATGGGGATACGTGAACGCGGTCGCGTAAAGTCTCCCATTAATACTTAGATACGCAGATTTTTTTATTCACACATAAATGAATTTCCCTACCTATATTGTATATGACATAAGAACATAATAAAATCATGAACATAATAAAATCATAAAAACAATGATATTTACATATGATAAGTAAAAATATATTAAATGAAAATAGCACGTATCTTTTCTTCACTCTTTCGGATGGTGCGTATGGTAGACTCATTCACGTGATACTTGCGGCCAAGTGATGCTATGCTCATACCATCACGCAACTTATCTAGAATCTTTATTTTTTGGGGCTAATGTCATAACCTTACGACTTTTCTTCTCTTCACTATCACTTGCAGATGCTTTACGTTTTGGTCATACTGCTGTCTAAGGGTAATAGCAAAACAACGGCAAAATACGACAAAAACAATCCAACACAACTTCACTGAACTTAATGCGTTAGCGGGACTTAGACAAAGGGTGATGCGAGGGGTGACGTGAGAGGGAGGGAGATGCGGGAGTGTTGGAGAGTGTAGGAGAAAACACTAGAGTGCGCATTGGCCCGCGTACAGTACTATTGTACTAGAGCGTGTTTGGCGGACCGTGTATAATCAAATTTTCCGCTTTCGGCAAATAATTGTTCGCATTTATTTTTCTGTGTATAAGCAAATTCGCGTTGGACAAACACGCGTTGGACGAGGGTTTACTGTATTCTGTTTTATTTTGAGTTGGATGTTGAATTATGCTGGTACCAGTTCCATGAAATGACCCGTGGGCTGTGATAGAGGAGGGATTATGGTCTAGGTTATCAAGGGCACCTACTGTAAATAGCCCTACTGCTCGCACGTGTAAACCAGTGAATTTTCAACGTTGAGGACTCTTTCATAGGAACTGCTGATACACAGTTTAGCCATCTGATCAACCATTTTTCTGTTCCTTGTCAGGCTGTGGATATTCATTCCAATGTACAAGTGAAGGGGAGCTCTCGCTCCAGGAAGTGATGGATGTGATCTGCCTCGGCTGTTGATCTCTTTTTTAAAGTTGTGAATGAGAATCTGTGCTAGAGTGGGACAGAACGACAGTTTCAGATAAGTTTGGTTCATAGAAGATCATTGAAAGTAGGTGTTTGGTGCTTGGGACCTATCTTTCTGACATTTAGATTCAAGGTTGCCAGGAAAATTACAATTTTTACCATTGAAAATTTCCTCTTAAAATATTTTGGCTACTTTAGCAAACAGTAGAGCTCCATACTCAAATTATTTCCCATCTAATTGCTTCTGCAATCCCTTGTCAGCGAAATGTGCGAGAAGTCTTTCATTCAGACATGTCTTGTTGAAGCTGATGTCATGTCTAAAGTCTTTCAAACGTTCTTTATAAAGTTAATGGATCTCACTGAGTTTGAAGAATCTCCATTTTAGGAGAATTCAATGCTCATCACCACCTTTGGCTTTCCTCCTATTTCACTGACATTCCTGGTGAACTAGCTTACAATTTCTCTATCCTGAATAAGCAAGAGCAGATTGTACAACACCCTACTCATATCCCGGATCGTCTTGGAGATAGGCCCAACATTCTTGATTAATTTTTCAACCCTCATCCTTCTTCTTACTCTGTCAAACTTTTTTCTCCGTTGTGCTCCTCCGACCGCAATCTTAAATCTGTTTCCTGTCCTATCGCATCAGGACGACATTTGGATCCTCCCAAGAGGAAACGTCTTTGACACTTTGGCGCCGCTGAATGGGAGGCCATTATTGCCAGGAAGTACTTCTCTGACTTCTATGGAATGATTACTTCTTCCGTGGCCGGTGTCCCTCCCGAATGCACTGAGCACACCACGGAGGTGATTCTCTCGGGCATGGAGGCGTACATTGGTTCCATATTCTACTACTACTAATGCAAATAAAACCTTGGTTTAACTTTGCTTGTTGTAATGCTATCCGCTCCGCAGTATGGGGGTGGGGAGGCTTTCAGAATGTAGCGTCGCCATCCAGCTCTTGACTCTCACTTAACTTATATTTCTGCCTGGAATCGTGCAAAATCTGTTCTTTGACTCGCCAAAAATTCCTTCATCAGACAAAAAATGTGAAAATCTATCCATTTCTAATTCAATGCTCTTTCTGACAGCTAGCCAAGCACCTCTCCAACAACTTTACTTCTTTCCCTCCTCTTTTCCATTCTGACGGCTCAGTTGCCGTCTGTTCTGACAAAGCTGAACTTTTCGCTCAAACTTTCGCCTAAAACTCAATCTTGGACGATTCCGGTGCTGTTCCTCCATCTCCTCCTCCCTCTGAGTTTATTATGTCTAAAATTAGAATCTCTTCCAAAGATACTCTTTCTGCCCTATCTGGGCAGAAAGAACATCTTGATGGTATTCCTCCTGTTGTTCTCGAGAACTGTGTTTGTGTTGACACCCTGCCTTTGCAAACTTTTTCTCTTTTTCTTTCATGTGGTACTTTTCCTTCCTGACGAAAGTTCACTTTCATTCAACCTGTTCCAAAGAAGGGTGACCGCTCTCAACCCTCCAACTATCGTCCAATTGTTATGATTTCTTTTCTTTCTAGAGTTTTTTAATCTGTCCTTAATAGGAAGATTCTTAAACACCTTTCTTCTCACAATCTCTTTTCAGATTGTCAGCATGGGTTCCGCAAGGGACGTTCTATTGGCGATCTTCTTGCAAATCTTTCTGACTCTTGGTCATCCTCCTTTCGGGATTTCGGTGAAACCTTTGCTACTGCGCTAGACATATCAAAAGCTTTTGATAGAGTCTGTCACAAATCCTTAATTTCCAAACTGCCCTCTTTCATTTTCTATCCTTCTATCGATGCCTTCATCTCTAAATTCCTTTCTGGCCGATCTATAGTTTTGGTTGTAGATGGTTACTGTTCTTCTCCTAAAGCTATTAATATTGGTGTTCGTCATGGCTCTGTCCTCTCATCCATTCTTTTGTTTTTTATGTCCCACTGACCCATTGCCGGCTCCAACCTTTTGGGGACCCTACGCGCAAATATCTTTGGGGCCCCTAATAAATAAATAAATAAATAAATATAGGCTATATATATATATATATTATAATTTTTTTTTCGCACAATAAAATGGTTTATATACAATTAAGTATACAAAAATCTAATAAGTTTATTTAGATAGATATATATTACATACATTCAAAACCTTTCTCTCCTGGCTTTTTTTATTGCAAATTCATCAATAATATCATCATAGGACAGCTTCCGGCCTACCTCCCGATTGATGCTCATGATGGCAAGGCCACTCAGACGTTCTTGTGCCATTGTTGACCTGAGGTACGTTTTAATTAGCTTCAACTTGGAGAAGCTCCTTTCAGCTGTGGCTACAGTCACTGGAAGAGTGACTGCAATTCTGAGAGCAATCCAGAGGTTTGGATATAACTATCAGCTGCTTCTCGTGTATGTAAGTTAGCAATTCCAGTGCATTCATCTTCTGAGATGACAGATCTGATGGCACACATTAGGCGTTTGTTTACATTTTAATTTATATGATTTTAACAACAACAAAATTTGCTAGATTTTTATGGAAATAAAATGAATGGCGCTGGAAGAGTTTAAAAAATAAAAATTTGCCCATTTTTTTTATTTCTGTCAATCATTCATTAATTAATTTTTTTATACCGCTCGCTGGGGCTCTCCCGCCTCGCGGGGCCTCACGCACACTGCGTGATCTGCGTAATGGAAGAGCCAGCGCTGCAATGACCTATTAAGTCGCACTTACTGACCTATCCACTCCTATGCCGATGATTACACCCTTCACTTCTCCATCTGCTTCACAATGTGTCCCTCTCAACAGACACTCAATGCTTCGCGTGGGACGTCTATGGTACACCTGACCTCTAATCTTTCTACTGTCTTTGGTTGTGGCAGAGAAAACCTTGTGGCTTTCAATGTCTCAGAAACTCAGTTCTTTCATCTGTCTACTCGTCACAATTTTCCATACGACTATTCCCTTACCTCCAACAATACACAACTCAATCCTTCCTTTTCTCTTATAATTCTTGGAGTTTCCTTTTCTCGTGATCTTTCCTGGAAAGATCACATATACTCTCTTTCTAAATCAATTTCTAAGAAGTTAGGTATGCTGTGCCGGCTCAGCAGTTTCTTCACCCCCGCTCAGTTGCTGTTTCTGTACAGGGGTCTTGTTCGCTCGTGTATGGAGTACGCTTCTCACGTGTGGGGTGCAGGGCCGGATTAACCATTAAGCAAAATAAGCCCGTGCTTAGGGCATCAAGGGAAGGGGGGCACCACAGAAATTTTACATTGTCGGATTTTGCAAAATTTTCATAGAGTAAGCAAAGTTCTACAGAATAAGGATGTGAACTTAAAAACATGTGCAGATCTGTATGGATCATTAGCTGACCAACTGTGCACTTCACGAGATGAATTTGAAAGATATGAAGCAGCTACAAAGGAAATTCTACCAGATGTTGATTACAAGGCAGCTCAAACTCGCAAACGTATCAGAAAGAAGGTACCCAATGACGGAGATGCACCAGAAGTATATCTGAATGCCAGAGATAAATTTCTTATCACCACCTTTTACACAATTGTTGACAAACTTGAAACTGAGATGAGAAGAAGAGGAGAATATACAAAGAAATAGCAGAGAGATTTTCTTTTCTAAGTGATGTGCCACATAATGTCACCACTTCATCATCTACTGAAATTGAAAGGTATTCTCAGGGTTGTAAAAAGATGATTGATGCTTACCCAGAGGACTTGAACACTAATTTCTCTGCTGAGCTTCAGCAGTTTCACTCATATGTGTGCCATAAGTTCAGTGCAAAAAAAAATGTAAAAACAAGATTCAGTCATGCTGAACTTTATAAAATAATTGTAGAAGACAATATTGAGTGTGCCTTCCCAAATGTAGAAATTGCCTTTCGTATATTTTTAACATTAATGGTCACAAATTGCTCAGCTGAGCGTTCATTTTCTCAGTTGAAGTATATTAAAAATACCAACAGAACAACTATGCAACAAGGCAGGCTGGATGCCTTATCTCTACTAAGTATAGAAGCAGATGTGTTACGTAAGATTAGTTTTGAGGATCTGATCAAAGACTTTGCAATTAAAAAAAGTAGGAGAAAACTTTTCAAATATAAATGAAGTGGAAGTATACAAAAATAAACATTATTTTCCATCTTACTGTAAGTTTTGTTTCATTTCAAAAAATAAAATTTTATTTTATGGTTTATTTTTGTTTATATTTTGAATTACATATATATGGGGCACCAAAATCTTTTAAGTGCTTAGGGCCTCTAAAGGTCTTAATCCGGCCCTGGTGGGGTGGCTCAATCCCCACAGCTCTACTTGACTGGAATCAAAGACTTTTCGTCTCATCAATTCCCCGCCTCTTACTGACTGTCTTCGACTTCTCTCTCTTCGCCACAGTATTGCCTCACTCTCTCTTTCCTATCGCTATTATAACGGACACTGCTGTTCTGAACTTTCGAACTGCATGCCACATCTCAAAATCCTTGGACCTTGATTTTGTCTCTCTTCTTCCTCTATGGGAAGTATTTGTGGGCATCTGCCCTTGGCCTCCCCCTCCTGTATAAAAAAATATTGTCACCAATAAACTGTGGATAATAGTAATTAAAAACAGGAGTGGCTCATTCTAAAAATGCCCCTAAAATTGCTATTTGAATACTTGATAATGCGTGAATAACAATGACAATAATATTTTTTTTAGTAACAACATTTGAGCTTTCCATGTACTGGCAGATATCACATCTACATAGCATAGTTTCAACATCTTAGCATTCAAGCACATTTGAAGCCATATCATATAAATTTCAAACATCTTTGCACACTTCATAGCCGTTCTGGCAGTTTGGCGGCCATCTTGAAAGAAGAAATATTCCATATATCTAAGTTATTTTACACACTGACACTTTTCATCCGCTTCATGTTCAAATGTAAGTGCTCTAAAACCCGAAAAGACTCTTCATATGCCATTTTGTGCAGAGAATTTTTAATTTTCGCCGTTCTCGTGATTTTAGCGGCCATTTCTTAAAAAAATTGGGCAGAATTTTGGGAGCATGAGATTTTGCAACGTCTATACGGACTATATTCAAAGGAAACTGTAAAAAAAAAAATTTGGTACTTTTGTCCGACTTGTAACGATCATTTCACTGAGCGACCTCATTATATACGATACATCACATTTCGTTGACAGGAGGAAAGAACTAACTCATTTCTTTTCCTCAAAGTCTTGTGTGCCATTACCAAGAGCGTGGGGTGCCACTTTTGTGGCACATGTGCATGATGGTGTTGGCCACCATTGATATACAGGATGAAATTTCTAAAATGAATAAAGTTAAATGTTCGTAAGTACTTAATGAAGCAGCAATACTGTAATCGATCAAAGCGATGCTCCCAAATAAATAACCATTTCAGATCCGGTGAAAGCAATGCCTAAAATAATTGGACGATCTGCTGTATTCTCCTAGTCTTATATAAAAGAAGATATATCTTTTATTATTCACTTCATTAGGTCATCTCATATACATAATGAATAAGGAATTTATTTCCAATTAAATAACGGTAGTCTATGCGAGCATCTACAGCAGTGGTGCACAAACTTTTTTGATGTGAGGGCCAAGCGAAGAAAATAACTAAATGTATTAGCCTACTTACTTTCCATCTAAGTCATAAATTGGGTCACTTTTATATTCTAACTTTTTCATTGAACTGAAAAGACCCGTGGGGCCACTGAAAAGACCCGTGGGGGACACATTTGGCCCGCGGGCCAGGGTTTGTGCATCACTGATCTACAGTCTGCTCTAATCCTCGAGTTGAGAATTCATTGATATGAGATCAAAGAAGGTACTACGTATAAATCTAATGAGGGAAATACAGTTTATATCTGGATGGGGTACGTCATGGCCGGTGTTACGAGTGTTGTAACTAGGGATGCAACGGGTAGCGCTTTTACAGGGTAATCGGGTACGGGTACCCGATGTGTAATACCCGATCGGGTATTGAAGACGTTCCAAAATTTGTTGGTTTAGTACCGCCACTTATTAACTGTGTGCAATTCAAGCACTTCGCTTTACTATTATCTAATTTATCAATGACAAAATAGTCCCAAACCATACTACGATTTGCCATTTTGAATGTTTTGTTAAAAAATATTATACAAAAAATATATCAAGAAAACTTGCAAAACAATAAAATTAAAATTAAATTAGAATTTGGTTTTTACTACCCGTACCCGATTTTTTAGCAATTACCCAATCGGGTCGGGTATCATCGAGTAGTACATTACCCGATCGGGTGGAGTACCCGTTCGGGTACCCGTGACATCCCTAGTTGTAACACGGCTTCCCGTCGATCAGCGAAGTTAAAGTAAGCTGTCAAAATTCCTGTTCGGCAAGGACTTCCAAACAATACGGGGCTCCAATAAACCTTAGCCCCCCCGCCCATGGCCTAAACCAGGGATTCCCAAAGTGGTCTGCACAGACCCCCAGGGGTCTGTAGGAAGCTTCCAGGGGGTCTCTAAGCTTTTGGAAAATAGTAACATTAACTAAACTGAATTCATAACTAACTGAATTCATAATTTTTTTTTGTGGGGGGTCTATGTCCGTACGTACGGAATTAATATTTAGGGGTCCTTGGTGGTAAAAGTTTGGGAACCCCTGGCCCTAAACCATTAGAGGTACAGTAAAACTAAACATACCTTACAAAAGAGAATTTAATCCTGCATTTAATGAGAAACAATTAAAACTTGGTGTTCCCGCCAATGGCTTCCAAGACAGCCTGAATTCACTTTGGGTAGCTTGCCAAAAATGACGTGAATAGATCTTGATCGTTACGCAAATTTGCTAAAACAGTTTCAATGTGTTGCGTCATTGTATCCTTCGAAAATCGATTTGCTGCAGGTTCTTGAAACAGGAGACATTCAACCTTGTCCTTTATAACTGATCCAACGTGTTCACAGACGTTCAGGTCAGGAGAATTTCCTGGCCATTCTTCATTTCCAAAGAAATCGATCTCATGGTTCCGCAACATCTGTTGAATGGCTAATGCCTTAAAGCAGGGGGCCTTATCGTGCAGAAGTGTGACCTGATCGACATCCATAACATTGTTTGGTTTCTTAGAAAAGGAATGACATGCTGGGATAGAATAATATCACGAAAATACTATGGAAAACTGATGAGTGGGTAGTTGGGAGGTAACGAAAATGGTTCACTGAGTAGGTAGGTAGTTAATCTAACAATTATTAAATTCCTTTTATGTCAATAACTGGGTGGAAGAAACCAATTGGTTGCTCACCAGAGTTATTCTCCACACTAGTATTTATATACTGCGTGGGAGGAGCGTGCTCGGTAATAGATACATTACCGCTCAACCAACCGAGGAAAAAACCAAGACAACGCTGGTGAAAAAAGCCCCGCGAAGAGGAGAACAAAGGGAGAACGAAAACGAGGAACGGGGCGAGAGGACGTACCAGCAAGTGCGCTCTCGACAATTACACAACCGGAGAAGGGAGACACTCCAATAACAAACAGTAAGTGACTAATTGAGTTTTTACCCCAGTAAGTTAATCACATTAAATTAAGCTGGGTCAGACAAGTTAGGCCTACATACATTGTGGCCTAAGACCCAGCATCAACTCATAGCTTAACAAAGGTGAAGGTAGATTGCCCTAACCTAATCTTGTGAGGAATCCAACTGTGGACCTCAATTTATCTGCCCGCTCTGGACCATTTCCGGAATCTCTAGGCTGACCCCTCTAGGCTAGACTTGATCTACTCTATAGTTAGACTGGAGATATAAGGGGTGGGTTAATTGTGGACCAATTCATACAGAGCATTTTTCGCATTGGTGGTCCGTGTGTGGGGAATTTACAAACCTTAACCTTACTTAACAAAAATTGCAGAATTAGGCTAAATGGTCTAGCCTAAGCCTAAGCCTAAGCCTAAGCCTAACCTAATCAAGCCTAATTAGGTCTACAACCTAGGGCCTAACTAGGAAACATTTACATTTAAGGAGTCTCATTCTCTTATAAGCTTAGACCTGAGTGACACACAAGTACTTGGGGGGGATTAAACCAAATTTGAACTTGACTGTTTTGTCTGTGCTCTCTCTTCTCTGGTAATTTCTTCTTGTCCTCTATTTCATTACGATCCCCAGTTAAACAATTTTGACTTAGACATGGACAGTGCGGAATTGAAAAAGTTAAAAAAGAAAAGGGGGGCAAAGTTGGGAGCTGTTACAAAGGCTGTGAACACTTTTAACAATATTACACAACCAGGTAAGGAAAATATAGAGAGTGTAATTCTTAAATTGGAAACTAAAAAGAAGGAAATAATAGCCATTAATGAGAGTATTTCAGAGTTAGTTGAATCCGAAATGGCTGAAGAACAATTGATAGACCTTTACGCTGATGATGATGATCAGGTAATCTCAATTGAACAGCAAATAAGGAGACTACGGTCTCGTTTGACTGACTTAACACCAAAAAAACCTAATTCTGATTTTAATCAAAGTAGGGCTAACCTTCAACAAAATTTAAGTGGCATGCTAAATCCTGAGTCACAAGAATTGAGGGCTCAGTTACCCATTTTGCTAGTACCAACATTTGAAGGGGACACGGTACAATTCCCATCTTTCATTGACAAATTTGAGAATTTAATAGGTAATAAACCTTATATTTCAACTGTTGAAAAGTTTAGTTACTTAACTAGTTCCCTTAAAGGCCCAGCCTATAACCTGATAGCCTATTTACCAGCCGTAGGGGATTCATATGAAGTAGCTATTGATCTTTTAAAACGTAATTACATTAATAAAGATGAGATTGTATATGAATTATCTCAACAAATTTTTGAATTTGCACCCATAAAAGATAACCATAGTGATATGGAAATTTTTTATACAAAATTAGAAGCTATTTAGGACAACTGGTTAGCAATGAGATAGATATTAAAGCTTCATCTTGGATTATACAAAGCATAGTACTTAGGTGCCTTCCTTCGAGGGTTAAAGATATTTTAATTCTAAAGACGGGAGAAAATTATCCTAATTTAGAACAAATAAGAAAACACTTCCCCAATATCCTAACTAATTACAAATTGAGAGATTTTCCAACACATAAGACCCAGACTATGGATAAACCAAAGACTGTTCCCAGAGACCAACTAGCTACAGCCAAACAGACAAAACTTGATACTGTAGAATCAAATGTGACCAACTATAATACACGAACACCTACATTACAGAACTTTAATGTAACTGCTGCCTCAACTTACACACCACATTGCAATTTTGTGCAAGTAATGAACACAGTAGTACTGGTGTGACAAATATTCAGACTTTAACCAAAGGCTAAAAGATGTGAACAGTTGAACCTGTGTAAAAAGTGTACTGGCCAGGGACATTATAAGAAAGACTGTAAATCTAGGTTAAGATTCAAGTGTAAGTTTTATAAAAGTTTACGACCTCCCCCAAACAAAGGTAATCAAGAAAATGCCACTTTCATGGGACATTCTGCTTGTTCAAACAATGTAACAAGAAACACTGAGATTCTTTTACCAACTATTACTTTGGACTTAGTGAATAGTGAGGGTAGCACCACTCCAGTGAGATGTCTTATAGACTGTTGTTCTCAACAAACATTTGTTTCACAAAATGTAGTTAATAAATTGGGTTTGACACCAAGCCCGAATGAACAAAACCTCAATATTGCATCCTTTGTTAAGGATAACTCGGACAAAAATAGCTATAAGACAATTGACCTGGAACTACATTTAGAAAGTAAATTAGAAAATTGAAGCAGTTATTATTTCTAAAGTAGGACAAAACAAACTGGTTATACCCAAACTAGAACAAACCATAAATCATTTGGGAAAACACTACAAAATAGCTGATAGACATATCACTAACAACACAGTAGCTAACATTGAAATGCTAATAGGGGCAGATTATATTAATCTTATTCATAAGGGCATAGTAGAGATAGGTAATGGTATAGCTATTCAGACTCCATCAGGGATAGCCCCTTTGGGTGACCTATCAAATACAACCTAGACCTAAACCAAAACAGTTCATGACCAACAAATACTATGTGCCTCAACTCAGTCCTACATAACACCTGTAAGAATAGCAACACTTTGAATAATATTATCTCAACTGAGAACATTAATTCATCATTATCAAATGAAACTTTGGATGAGGCAATTCAAACTTTATGGTTGCTAGAATCTGTGGGTATACATGACACAAATCAAACTTCAGAAGATCAGTTAATGGTAGAAAGATTTGAAGACACCATTCAGTGCAAAGACAATAGTTATTTTGTTGAGTTACCTTGGAAAATAAATTGTCCAACTTTAAGAGACAATCTCAAAGTAGCTAAAGGACATTTATATAAAGTAATGAAAAACTCAAACAAGATAATAATATTCCAATATAATGATGTCTTCAAAGAACAGCTACAGAAAGGCTTCATTGAAGAAGTAACAAATAACCCTTTTAAAAAAGATGGTTGTCATTATTTAACCCACAGGGGGGTTTATCGACAAGATGCCCCAACAACAAAACTCAGAGTAGTATATAACTGTAGCCTCAAAGACAGTGATAAACACAGTTTGAATGATTGCCTGATTGAGGGTCCTAATCTCATTTCTGACCTTGTGAAGATCTTACTGAGGTTCAGGTTAGACAAATATGCCGTACAAAGTGACATTTCAAAGGCATTTTTGAGAATAAATCTTAAAAATGAATATGATAAGAACCAACTTAGGTTCTTATGGTTCAAGGATCCATTTGATTTGAATAAAGGGTTCATAACCTATAGATTTAATGTTGTGTTGTTTGGAGCCAATTGCTCACCTAGCCTATTAGCATTGACAATTGGACATCATTTGAACCAGTTTAATAACTCTTTAACATTGAACTTCCTTAAGGAACATTTTTACGTAGACAATCTAATAGGCTCAACAACAAAATCTGAATTATCTGAAGTCTATGAACACTCTCAAAACATTATGCAACAAGGTAACTTTGAACTTAGAGAGTGGATTTCAAATGATGAGGATTTAAACAAAAAGATTTTAAAGGATAATAATGGTCTTACTGAGCCATCAGACAGAGTTAAAACTTTAGGTATGAACTGGTATTTGGATGCAACTTCTAACAGTCATGATTCAATCTGTACTAAAGGTTTTAAACTTGATGAGGAAGCAAATACTAAAAGACAAATATTATCAGAGGCTTCCAAAATTTTTGATCCTATGGGTCTATTCCTGCCTTCAACAATAAAATCAAAGATTCTCCTCCAAGAAATTTGGAGGACAAATGTTGGGTGGGATGATCCAATAACAAATGAAAATCAAAAATCTTGGAAGAAGTTAGCTGCTGATTTAACAAAAGTGCAGAACATTAAAATTCAAAGGTGCTGTGGGTTTAGGGATAAGCCCCAGAGACTTCATGTGTTTGCTGATGCAAGCACACAAGCTTATGGGTGCTGTGCGTATCTCGTAAGCTCTACAGAAAGTCATCTAATTTATGCAAAAGGGAAAGTTGCACCTCTCAAACCTACCCGAACCATACCTCAATTGGAACTATTGGCTGCTACATTAGCCATTAAAACCATTTCATTGCTTAAGGATGCTTACTATGATGTGTACTTAACTCATATCCACGTCTGGCTTGACAGTCAGATTTGTCTTGCCTGGATACGGAATGATAGCATTAATAGTAAGAATATCTTTGTAAGAAATAGGCTAAAAGAAATAGCTGACGCTAATGAAAGCCTACAAGTAAACTTTCACTATGTTCCAACTAAACAGAATCCAGCAGACTTTCTGACCAGAGGTTTATCCTACAAGTTGTTGAAGTCAAACAAAACTTGGTTTATGGGACCTAAGTGGCTCTGTAATACAGACCAATGGCCTGTGGAACAAGTTAACTTGACATTAAATTTAATCTTTTCAAATGAAAAGGTTGAACCAATCACTAATTATGAACAGTATTCTGATTTCAACAAACTTGTCAGGGTTACAGCCTACTGTTTGAGGTTTGCTCACAACTGTTTAGCTACAATTAACAAACAGCTAAATAAAAATAATCATAATTATACAGAAGTTGCAACCAAATACTGGATAGGCCATGCACAACAAAAAGAGTACAATAAAGAGTTAGAATTCTTAACTAATGGGAAACAAACAAAAGAACCTGTACCATCAGTAGTTGTGGATCTAAACTTGTTCAGAGATGAGGAAGGCCTTCTAAGGTGTAAAGGGAGATTAGACAAATCAAAACTGTCATACAAAAGCAAACATCCAATCCTTTTACCTAGATTTAGCTATTTGACAACATTAATCATCAGAAAAACACACAATGATGTATATCATATGGGGGTACCACAGACACTAACTACATTAAGAAAAACTTATTGGATACCCAAGGGAAGGATCACTGTTAAAACAGTCCTGAGTGAGTGTGTCACATGTAGGCGTATTCATGCTAGGCCCTATAGGAAACCAAATCCTCCTGCTTTGCCAGAGGAGAGAGTTACTCTCAACAGACCCTTTGAGACTGTAGGCATTGACTATACAGGAGCATTGACTGTAGGGGTGGGTGACACTGAACAAAAAATGTACATTGTACTGTTTACATGTGCTGCCTCACGAGCTGTTTATTTGGATGTTGTGGAGGACCTTACAGCAGAATCTTTTGTTGCTGTCTTTAAGAGATTCTGTGCACGACATTCAGTACCAAAGACAGTTTGGACTGACAATGCTACATATTTCAAAACTGGTGAACAAGTCATCCACGACTTGTTAAGCAATGAAATCACACAATTATATATACAAAATTCAAACATAAAGTGGAAGTATATTCCGGTTGCCTCTCCTTGGTATGGTTCTATCTGGGAGAGGAATATACAAACAGTAAAGAATTGCTTGAAGAAAGCAATTGGCAAAAACAGATACACTTATTTGGGTTACTCACTCTCCTGGCTGAGATTGAGAACATCATAAACAATAGACCACTCACTTATGTGAGTGACAACATTAATGACCCGGAACCATTAACTCCAAATCATTTGATTCGGGGAGAACAAGTTAGTCTCCTGCCGGACTACAATATAGACTCTTCAGAAGACCCAAACTGGACTCAACGACATAATGAACTCCAGACTAAGTTACAACATTTAACTAGAGTTAAAGCTCATTTCATTAAACAGTGGAAGACTGAGTACTTGATGGGTCTAAGAGAGACATAAACAAATGACTAAGAAGGATTGGTCTGACACAATTAAGGTAGGGGACCTTGTTCTCATACATGACAGTACTCCAAGACAATACTGGCCTCTGGCTAGAGTTTCAGAACTCAGACCAGGGGCAGACGGGGTAACAAGAGTGGTCAAATTAAGGACTTCAACGGGTGACACAACAAGAGACATTTCTCTTTTGTACCCTTTAGAGTCTGGACCCAAAACAATGGACTTTGGAGAACCTTCTCCACTGACAGTAACAACTGGAGACACTGAACTTCCAGTAACTATTCCTTTGACAGTAGGAGTGGTAACGCATCCTACTACAACATTGACAGACACAAGACCTCAGCGACAAACAGCATTAAAGGCGCGACTATTTTTACAACAAAAAATAGATGCTGGGGAATTGTAATTTTATCTTCTAACTTTCATTTTTTCTTTTCTTATGGTAAAGACCATAGACAGTTTCATCCTATGGATGTATATTTTCTCTTCTAATTAAATGCTACACCTTCTCCATGAGAAGGTGAGGATAGGCACTGTTAATCAGATTAACAGGCATTTACAGTTAAATAGTTAGCTAGTCTACACTCAGACACAAAAATTGGTGACAATGACACCAAAATTTTTATCTCCCGGGGCCCCCAGTATATGGAAAACTGATGAGTGGGTAGTTGGGAGGTAACGAAAATGGTTCACTGAGTAGGTAGGTAGTTAATCTAACAATTATTAAATTCCTTTTATGTCAATAACTGGGTGGAAGAAACCAATTGGTTGCTCACCAGAGTTATTCTCCACACTAGTATTTATATACTGTGTGGGAGGAGCGTGCTCGGTAATAGATACATTACCGCTCAACCAACCGAGGAAAAAACCAAGACAACGCTGGTGAAAAAAGCCCCGCGAAGACGAGAACAAAGGGAGAACGAAAACGAGGAACGGGGCGAGAGGACGTACCAGCAAGTGCGCTCTCGACAATTACACAACCGGAGAAGGGAGACACTCCAATAACAAACAGTAAGTGACTAATTGAGTTTTTACCCCAGTAAGTTAATCACATTAAATTAAGCTGGGTCAGACAAGTTAGGCCTACATTGTGGCCTAAGACCCAGCATCAACTCATAGCTTAACAAAGGTGAAGGTAGATTGCCCTAACCTAATCTTGTGAGGAATCCTACTGTGGACCTCAATTTATCTGCCCGCTCTGGACCATTTCCGGAATCTCTAGGCTGACCCCTCTAGGCTAGACTTGATCTACTCTATAGTTAGACTGGAGATATAAGGGGTGGGTTAATTGTGGACCAATTCATACAGAGCATTTTTCGCAATACTGTCCATCCCAACTCTGACCATTTGGCTTCAGCACCCACATGAGCTTCTTTGCAGTGAACAAAACAAACACACCAACATAGTCTGGACTTTTTAATAATTCGCGATAACGTTCATTGTTATCGATTTCATCTGGTGTTGTGGCCCACACTCGATCATTTTGGTAGTTAGGCCGACGTGTTACGTAAACAAAAAATTCATCGGAGACAGCTAAATGCATGAAATCATCCACATTCCAATCTTCAAGATAATGGGCAAACCACATTCTGTCATCGATGTTAAGTCGAGTTTTTCTTGGCTTTGGAAGTTCATGCCAAGGCTTTAAACCTTGCCTATGACGGTACAGTCGAGTGATCTCACCACTAACGATCTTTCCTCTCAACACTTCGATCTCTAGAAAGTTTAGCACAGCTGTTTTTCCGCTTACGCATAACGCTTTCAATGATGTCCTTTGTTTCCTGAGAGAGTGGCAAATTTGGGCGCCCAGATTTGGTTGTATCCATTTCACATTCGTCCAAAGTTTTATTCCAATTCATTTTGACGAAGTCCTCACTTCTTCGCAACTTTTTGGCAACCCATGAACGTGTTATAAATGTGGCTCCAACATCACGAGCTTCCCGAAATGTTATTGCTCGTATGCGAGCTATCACACGTTGCCTCTCCGAATCACCAATTAATTGAGAAGCCATTATATTATCACTTTATCAGCTAGAGTAATTTTAATACCTGCAATAAATAAAGAATTTTATATATTTTTATAATCACTAAAAACTATTTCGATATAAGTAAACATATAAGCTGCAAATGGGTGGGCTAAGGTTTTTTGGAACCCCTTACTTTTAGAATACTATTTTAGGGAGTTAGACAATTTCGATATGTGCAGTATTTCTAGCTCGATACATTAAATGAGAGTGGATCTGGTGAGTAGTTGGATGGGAGACAGTTCTCTGCATCCAGATTATGTAGTAACCCGTGGTTCGAATCTCACATGAAGTTGTAGGTCTCCTCCGTCGTATGACCTTAGATATTGTGAAGAAGGTTAAACAACTCCATCATTATTTATTTATGTATGGATGGTCCAAAAGAAATGCATTTTAAGAGTAACTAGAAAAGATTTTTTACACAGGTACAATTTTTGTTATACAATGAGTCCCCGGTTAAAGTTGGGGATGCATTCCTGAAGACCACAACGTTATAGGAAATAACGTTAAGCGGACGTCGTTTTACCATAGAAACCTATGTTATAATTGAGTATGCGTTCACGGACAAGGAAACTCATAGGATATAAAACTTATTTATTACAAAAAATACAAAACCTTGGTTAACCTTGGTTTTGCTTCCGCCCATATTGTTCATTCTGACGAAAGTCACGCTTGTCACCCACCCCACAGTTTAACGTGGAATCCGAACCATGCCCCACTACGGGCGGTCAGAAATTACAGTCCTCACCCGGACTCGATCTCACGACCTCCCGATCAGCAGCCCAGCGTCTTAACCATTAGACTACTGTTTATCTACCAACCAATTTTTACTGTGTGGAAGGGTGAACAGCTGGGTTTTGCTGCACGTCCCCTGCCGTCACCGGGTGCCGATGGATTCGTAGTCAGAGACGCTAACCACTACACCATCGTATATATATATATATATATATAAACTCGAGCGCATTGTCACAGGAGACGAGACATGGGTTCATCACCGTACTCCGGAAACAAAACGTGCCAAAATGGAATGGAAACACCCTGGACCCCCGCGACCAAAGAAGTTCAAGATTATGAGGTCTGCTGGCAAAGTGATGGTTACCGTGTTTTGGGACCACAAAGGCGTTTTGCTCGCAGACTTCATGCAAAAAGGCACAACAATCAATGCAGCTGCATATTGTTCAACACTGGAACGTTTACGAGTGTCCATTAAACGTAAACGTCCTGGACTGCTCCGTTGGGCAGGGCACTGTTCCAGTCAAGCCGCCATGTTCAACTGACTCATATAACCAATGTACGGTAGATGGCAGCCGAATCGACGTGCAGTGTTGCCAACAATGATTAACAAATTCACCTGATACAAACATAACACCAGTACACATTTGAAAACTTGTCGATCGACTTTTACAAACTAGTTGGTGATTCTATATAATTTGAGTGCGCTGATCTCAAAAATATAGTTAGTTTTTCCCTATCACGTATGGTTTTCTTACTACAGGGTGTGTCATAAATCCCCCATTTATCTCCAAATGTGGACCATCTTATCGAGACCAACATTGGATTGCACATGCTAAACCATAAATTTTGTTGTTACAGACTACAGTAACGCTTACATAATAATGTAGGGTAAATATATATAACAACCAGTCCCGTTCCCAGCAAAATACTCTCTCCCCTCCCATCAATGGGTGGTTAACATTTGGGGACAGATGAGGTATTACAACACCCCTTGTAGCACGAAATCTTTAGGTGATAGAGTAAAACCTAATTAAAGCAGAATTAAATAGCTCCTAGCTCTTGGACAAGCATATTGCTTGTTTATGAAAGAATAAAAAAATAACTGAAAGAAACAAAATATATTTACCTTCTTTACTTGCGTTAGGCTGATCTCGTTGCAGACACCAGCAGTAATTCGCCATCATATTTGTATGCCATTGTAGTGAATACTCTTATTTTAGTTTCAAGATAAATGTTAATTTTACCGTCTTGAATTTCGGAATAGCTATAAATTCATTTTAAATTAGTTACCCATCATAATTCAATTGTAAACCACATTAATACTAATTTTATGTATACTGTATTATTTTATTGTATGTAAACATAATTAATTATATATCACAATTGTCAGTTAATTATTTATATTCAAATAATTATTTTAATCTAATACCATGTCCATTTTGCAAATAAATAATAGAAATCCAAGGGTTATATTTTCCATCCTTGGTACTGTCGCAGTTTCGCCTAACGGACTCAATACGGCTAGTGAGATAATCACTGGTTGGCACTTAACCAGCGGCAGTGCTTATGGCTACATCATCCAGGTTAACCTATACCGGATAGATGCGCTACGGTCCCAAGCCGTAGCTTGCCTAGGCCCAACGACGACGACGACGAAAACCAACAATTGGTGACCCCGGAGTTGGATTCCCCCTTTTTACCCGAACGACTAGGACTAGACTGTAACGTCGTTCGTGCCCATCACCCCCATTCCCCGAGCGACTAGGACCAGACTGTAACGTCGCTCGTGCCCTCTGCCCCTCACCCCTGCCCGTGCGCTCTGTGCCTGCGCTCGTCTCAACCTCCACTCCTTCGTTGGTAACTTGTCGTCTTGCTTGTACGTCAGCAAGCATAGGAGAAGATGCCTGACGACGCTGGTGCCATCTCCCACTTGAGCGTAAAGCTCCCCGTCTTCTGGCCGGGTGATCCATTTATTTGGTTCCACCAAGTGGAATCACAATTCAACTTGGGAAGGATCACCGCTAGCAGGACAAAATACGATCATGTTTTGTCCTCTCTACCAGCGAGCATCATCTCTGAAGTCCGTGACGTCATCGTGTCTACTTCCACGAGTGAGGACCCATACAACGATCTGAAGTCTGCCATCCTGTGCCGCACCACTGTCTCCGAGCGTGAGAAACTACATCAGTTAATCTCAAAAGAAGAACTTGGAGACCGTAAGCCCACTCAAATGCTGAGGGCTATGCAGTGCGCTCTAGGCGAACGCGCACAAACCTTCGATAAGGACATCTTTAGACAGTTGTTCTTGCAGAAACTTCCTCCATCAGCTCAGCGTGTCTTGGCCACTATGGATCCTGCTACTCCAGTTGATAAACTAGCAGAAACTGCCGACAAAGTAGTGGAGATTGACACAGCTCCGGTCAACAACGTGAACACACAATCGGAACTGGAGTTGAAAGTGGAAGAGTTAAGTCAACAACTCAACCACGTTTGTTCTCTGCTACAAAATCAACGGCAAAGAAGCCATTCTCGGTCAAGATTTACGAAGAGGCATCGTTCGAGTTCCGGGAAGATCTGCTTCTACCACTCTAAATTTGGAAAGAAGGCTAGGAAGTGCATCTCCCCTTGCAATTTTTCGTCGGAAAACCCCAGCAGCGAGTCCTAATGGCGTCTAGTACTCGCACTGCCAACCTGTTATTCATAAAGGACAGGAACTCTGGTGTCAATTTCTTGGTCGATACCGGAGCGTCAGTCAGTGTATTCCCTCAAAAATCTGGTCATATGCACTCGGAATCTCCGCCTCTATACGCTGCTAACGGTTCACGCATACCCACTAGGGCGGATCGAAAATGAGGTTTTTAAACGTTTTCTTGAAATTCAAATATGGCTAGTGCGGAAAATATGTGGGTGCTATAGATAATGACTGTGCATAAATATTAGTCCTGCGAAATTATATCTTCAGGTGCCACAAAGCCGTCGAAAAAAGTGAAATATAATGATTTTCTTATATTCTGCATTAGTACAATAACTGAAACTTACTTGTTATTATTATATATTAAGTGTTCCAATTACCAAAATAGTTACTGAATTACGCAGCTCTTAGTTTATTTAGATCAATGTTCTTTTGATTAATGATCTAAATAATCCAGAACTCACCACGAGGAGGTGGCTGCGTGTCGAGCTCCACCCATGCCCTCCCAACCACCCATCCTTGCGCATGTTTTTTTCTATTAACGTTTTATTTAAACTTTATATTCAGCTTTACTTTCGAATGATGGCATTTTTTTACGTGACTGAAGTGTTGATCTTATGAAGCCATCTCGCGCGTTCAATCCAAATACTTTTGATGATGCTTCAGTCACTAATTTTACCATTCTTTCTACTACTTGTGTATGACAAGGGAATTTCTCGAATGGAGGGGTACTCTTGTTTTCTATGAATTCTTCAATCTCATTTTCTGTCAGGTGTCTTGTCACAGGTGGTTCAGTGACAATGCATTTTTGCCAATTAATTAAATCAGTGTAATCAGTAGCTTCAAATTGAATAACAGGTACTGTGAAACGCCTCACAACGTTTTCCTTGTTTGTTTGCCTTGCTTTCTTTATTCGCCTCCACGCTAATTCTCTTATGGCGCTGCAGTCATCATGAATCATTGATGCTAGAATATTTTCTGGATTTGCAAAAAATGCATTTCTTTGTATGACAGGGTTTACAATATCCTTTACTTCGTCATTCAGTGTTCTTGTTAGTTCAATAGTTTTGAAAACATGTTTTGAGCCATTGACAAAAGACGTACTTTGCTTAATAGAAAACCACATTGGGATGTAGACCTTCATTATAAAAGAAGCAATGTTCATGAGGTTCTCAGATGGACTTACAGTTGAAACGTATAGACGAAGCAGACGATTTGCTGTAGTCAGCCATCGTGAATGTGCCATTTTGCCTGGACTACGATGAGCAAGATCTGGAGAGCAATATCCCTTTGTTATGGCCTGATGAATATCAATTAGATATTTTTGGTCGGTGCTAAGATCTTCACAGTCTACAGTTGGTTCCTCAGCATCAATCCTTTCAAACTCGACAATAGGAAGACTCTCACAGTTCTCTAATTCCCTGCCAATAGGACCGGTGAATCCGCGGGGGCCAGATGTTTTTCCATCCAGCTTTGCAACTAAATGGCGTAATGGCAATTCATTGGCATGGAGCTAGCACACTAAATGTTGAACTGGCTTCTTCAGCTTCAATTCTATAAGCCTTATAACGCCTCCCTTTTCTCCAGTGTTGACTGCTGCACCATCGCATCCAATGGCAACAAGGTTTTCCAGGTTCATGTCATTATTTCCAATATACTCAAACATTCCTTTACATATTTCTTCAGCTGATCCAGAATTCACAGAATAATGGCCCAAATAATCTGAACCAGGTTCTCTCACTAAAGTGATATGTTCTTCTGTTACCTTCTTCTGATATACTTTGGACTCTTTTTTTTTCTTGGAAGAGTGTAGAATCTTTTCGACCATCAAAATAGATTCCTCTGATTGGGACCTGATTTTGATCTTTCATAATTTCTGATCTCTTCTTTTGTCTTTCTCTTCTGATTTTACTCCTATCCACTACTTCAGATGTATTGTCAATAGAAACTTCTCCAATATCTTGCAATACTGCACTAACAATGAATGCTGCAGCTCGATCTGAAACTGCAGTCCTGTCACAAGCAGTAGCCACTGAAGGTAGATTTATAGTTTTCCTTTTCTTGAATAATTGTTCTTCAGGTTGTTCGAGCTTTCTCTTCGAGCTAACTGGCTCTGGAAATGTATCGTCTGATATTTCGCCAGATTCACTTTCACTATTTGATGTCGATGATGATAATTCAACATTTGTATCCTGCAATTTCTCCTGTGAAGATTCTTTGGTGAGCCTCACAGCTTCTTTTTGCTTTCTTAGCAACGTAGATGCTTTTTTCTTTGAGAGTGTAATATCTACTCTATCAATAAACAGTTTTCTTTCACTCCTTTGATCTAAGAGGAACGTCACTTCTTCCTTTGGAACCGTTTTTTCTTTGGGACAAGAACATTGTGTTAGTACTTTGCACTTGCACGCTGCAATGTCAAAAAGTTTCGTGTGTGCTTCTTTTTTGAACATATCAATCTTTGCTTTGTAAGCTTCAGAATTTTTTCTGCTTTGGTATGGCTTCATAATGACACGATACTTTTCGTGGTAGCTTCTGAACATTGTTTCAATTCGCCTTTCTGACAGAATTGGGACGGAAGCACTTTCCCAAATTGTTTTCAATTTATCAACAACTTGTTCTAATATTTGAGATATTGAAGGATCTTTATTAGTATTCTGTTTCAAATCGTTTCTTACAAACAAGTAATATTTAAAAACTCCTTCGTATGTAGGAAGATTCCTGTGCCACAAATCTTCCCCCATACCAAACATGGGGCACTCAGTTGAGGCCCTGGTTGATTTTGCACAAACTCGAGACATTTTGAAAGTATACAAATCTGAAAAAGAAAGAGCTAATATCAATTATACGTTAATTTCAGTTAATAGTACATGGCAAACTTAGGGCAACACAATACAGAAATGCAAAATATAAGAAATATAGTTTAGACTATCTGAGTAACGCCAACAACAGAACACCCACCTGCTACGAGAGCGACAGCTACACTGAACCGAGGTACTCACGTGACAGCTGAGTGAGCTGACTATAGAAAGCTGTTTTTAGAGAATAGAAACTTTTTTTAAAGGTTGACTGAGCTATTTTTATACAAGTGTGAATAAATTCTTGTCTATTGTGCATCGTGGACTCTTCTGTAATTATTGGTTAAAATCTGCTTTTTTCAATTTTTTTCAATATTGAAGGTCATTGTGGCACCTGAAGATATTAATGTTATGATTTTAAATTTATACCAGCTTATTTCCTCACTACTCCACACATTTTCCACACTAGCCAATTTGAAAATTCGAAAAATGAGTTTTTCACTCCACCCTAATACCCACGTACGGTACTCAGTCGCGTGAACTAAACTTGGGCCTTCACCGATCCTTCAAGTGGATTTTCATCTGTGCTCAAGTGCAGCATCCCATAATCGGCGCTGACTTCCTCCAGCATTTCAAACTCCTGGTGGATCTTGACAAGCGACGCTTATGCGACCAGGCCACACTGCTTTCTGTTCTTGCCAAACAGGTTGCCCTTCCGGACGCCTCGAACTCTGCACTTTCCCTCGTTCCCCCTAATTCCATATACCAGTGCCTTTTCCAGCGATATCCAGGAATTCTTCAACCGATGCAGATGGGTGATACCATTAAGCACACCATTACCCATCACATTACAACAAAAGGTACCCCTGTGTTTGCAAAACCCAGACGTCTTGCCCCGGACAAACTGAAAGCTGCCAAATCGGAATTCCAGCTTATGATAGATCTTGGGATAATAAGACCTTCCAAAAGCAGTTGGTCCTCTCCCCTACACCTGGTCCAGAAGAAGTCAGGAGACTGGAGACCATGTGGGGATTACCGGTTTTTTGAATTCGACAACCATCCCGGACCGATATCCGGTACCAAATGTCCAAGACTTTACTTCTCTTCTCCACGGCAAATCTATCTTCAGTAAAATAGACCTCGTTAAGGCTTTCCACCACATTCCCGTAGAGCCTTCGGATATTCCCAAGACTGCAGTTTGTACACCATTTGGGTTATTCGAATTTGTGAAGATGCCGTTCGGGCTACGGAATGCTGCGCAAACCTTTCAGAGGTTTATAGATGAGGTCACCAGAGGCTTAGACTTTGTTTATGCCTACATCGATGATTTGCTTGTGGCCAGCTCAACGGAAGAGGAACATAAGGAACATCTTTCACGCCTCTTTCAACGCTTAGAACAATACGGTGTTACTATTAATGCATCTAAGTGTGTGTTTGCACAGCCAACCTTGGAATTTCTTGGTCACACGATTTCGCAGCACGGAATTACCCCCCTTCAGGACAAGTGTGAAGTGATAAAAAATTACCCTATGCCAAATAATCAGCGTGAGTTACGTCGGTTTCTAGGTTTGGTAATTTATTACCACAAGTTCATTAAAAACTGTGCCAGTGTTCTTGCTCCTCTACACGCTATGATCACACACAAACGCAAGGTAACGAAATTGGTATGGTGTAGCGATAGTTTACAGGCGTTCGACAATGCCAAAAATGCTATCAATAGTGCATTGTCTCTGTCATTTCCTATCAGTGATGCCCCCCTAACTCTGACGGTCGATGCATCAGATGTTGCGATCGGTGGGGTGTTGGAACAAACCATTAACGGTCAACAAGCACCCATCGCGTTTTACTCGAAAAAGCTGCAGCCAGCCCAAACGCGTTATAGTGCTTTCGGACGTGAACTTCTTGCTATTTACTTAAACGTGAAGCATTTTCAACATTTCCTTGAAGGCCGAGAGTTTTGTGTTTTTACCGACCACAAACCTTTGGTCACTGTCTTCAATAAAAACAGCTGTAACCACTCTCCCAGAGTCATCAGGCAACTCGATTATATCTCGCAATTTACCACAGATATCCGCCACATCAAAGGTGTCTTGAACACTCCAGCGGATGCACTTTCAAGAATAGAGATTACTTCTGTTACCCTCAGCTCTACACTGTGGAATGCTATTGCACAGGATCAAGATAAGGATACGGAACTACAAGACCTGCTCAGAGAAGACTCCACTCACTCACTTTCCCTCAAGAAAATGAGTATGCCAGGATTGTCTGTGCCCCTCTATTGCGACGTATCAACAGCTGCTATTCGCCCTTATGTCCCTCCATGTCACAGACAAGCAGTCTTCACGGATCTTCATAAGCCCTCCCATCCTGGTATCCGTGCTTCGCAACACCTGGTTACCTCTCGCTTTGTTTGGCCCTCGATGCGGAAGGATGTCAAACATTGGACCAAAACGTGCCTTGCCTGCCAGCGTGCCAAAGTCCAAAGGCACACCAGGTCCCCCTTTGACGCATTTCCGCCCCCATCCCAGCGATTTGAGGTAATTCATGTAGACATTGTTGGCCCTCTTCCAGTGATTCAAGGCCAACGTTATCTGCTCACCTGTCTCGACCGCTTTTCCAGATGGCCTGAAGCCATCCCACTTCCTGATATCCAAGCGGACACTGTTGCAAGAGCCTTTCTTCATGGATGGGTATCAAGATTTGGATTGCCGACAAAAGTCATCACTGACCAAGGTCGCCAATTTGAGTCTTCGCTTTGGAAGAAGTTTACCAGCTTGTTGGGTACAGTACATGCGCATACCTGTGCGTATCATCCGCAAGCTAACGGCCTCGTCGAACGCTTCCATCGCCAGCTGAAGTCATCCCTTATGTGTCACGAAGACTCCCATTGGATGGATAAGCTTCCACTCGTGTTGCTTGGTATTCGCTCTGCATTTAAGAGTGATCTGAAGACTACAGCGGCCGAACTAGTCTATGGAACAACACTGCGGCTACCAGGTGGCTACTTCACTGCAGGGGATAAGTCATGTGATCCTACGGAATTCGCTCAAACACTTTCCTCTCACATGCAGTCCCTTCAGCCTGTTCCCCCTCGATTGACTAGCCAACAGAACATCTTTGTTTCCCCAGCCCTCCAGTCTTGCACCCACGTTTTCGTTCGTGTACCTGTCCCAAAACGGCCTCTCCAATGTCCATATGACGGGCCCTATGAAGTTCTCCGACGTACGCGCAAATCATTTCTCATCCAGCGCGGTTCCAAGGTCGACAAGGTTTCTATCGATCGTCTTAAGCCTGCGTTTTTGGAATCAACCTTAAGCGAGGTACATGTAGCTACCAAAAAGGTCCAGGGGAAATCTGTGTCGTTCGGAACTCTTTGAACTTCCTCTCTGGTGGGGGAGTGTGTAGTGAATACTCTTATTTTAGTTTCAAGATAAATGTTAATTTTACCGTCTTGAATTTCGGAATAGCTATAAATTCATTTCAAATTAGTTACCCATCATAATTCAATTGTAAACCACATTAATACTAATTTTATGTATACTGTATTATTTTATTGTATGTAAACATAATTAATTATATATCACAATTGTCAGTTAATTATTTATATTCAAATAATTATTTTAATCTAATACCATGTCCATTTTGCAAATAAATAATAGAAATCCAAGGGTTATATTTTCCATCCTTGGTACTGTCGCAGTTTCGCCTAACGGACTCAATACGGCTAGTGAGATAATCACTGGTTGGCACTTAACCAGCGGCAGTGCTTATGGCTACATCATCCAGGTTAACCTATACCGGATAGATGCGCTACGGTCCCAAGCCGTAGCTTGCCTAGGCCCAACGACGACGACGACGAAAACCAACACCATCTTCCTTGATATCTTCTTTCCATGGTTTTGATGTCCTGATGAAATCGTTCCCCTTGCTCCTCACTGACATCTCCGAGATTTTCGGGAAAACGGTCAAGATGCGAAAATAAGAAGTGAACTTTCAGGCTCATGTTGCAGCCTAAGGCGCAAAACTTTTTAAGCATATTTTCCACCAGTCTTTCATAATTTTGGCTTTTGTAGTTTCCCAAGAAGTTTTCAACAACATCTTTGAAACCAAGCCATGCTTCTTTTTCTTTATTGGTCATTGTGTTCAGGAAATGATCGTCTGTCAATAACTTTCTAATCTGAGGACCTATAAAAACACCTTCCTTTATTTTCTCGTAGCTAATCTTTGGATATTTTGAACAAATGTACTTGAAACACTCACCTTCTCTATTCAATGCTTTGACATACTGCTTCATCAAGCCTAACTTAATGTGCAAGGGTGGTAGGAGGATTTTATTTGGTTCAACTAGATGTTCATGTAAAATGTTCTTTGATCCTGGGGTAAGATTCTCTCTAGGAGGCCAAGTTTTCCTCTTCCAGTGCTGGTCACGTGCTCGACTATCCCATTCGCAGATGAAACATGGCATCTTAGTGTATCCTGATTGCTGCCCAAGTAACCTGCAAAGGACTTTGAGATCCCCACACAATATCCATCTGTGATTTTGATACTGAATTTTTTCCAGAAGCAGTTTCATGTTATCATAGGTCTCTTTTAAATGAGTAGAATGGGTCACTGGGATTGATGCATATTTGTTACCGTTGTGCAGTAACACTCCTTTTAGACTGGTTTTAGAGGAATCTATAAACAACCTCCAGTCACTGGTTTGGTATTCGATGCCTAGCTTGCACACTAATCCTGTGATGTCCTTGCAAAATACCAAGGGACCATCATCTTCGAAAAAAGGCACGAAGTCTTTCTCACGATTTCTGTACAACGAAGTATGTGTCGGATGCCAATAAATTGTTCTCCTGCAATCTAGACCCCAAAAGTTCTGCAGAGTCCTTAGGCAGATTCAAATCCCTGACTAAGTCATTTAGTTCGGCTTGGGTTAATGGTTTAGGAGGATCTCGGTCAGCTGTTGGCTGTTCATAAACATCATCATTGTCTGGATTTGGAGCTGAATCAGATTCTGAATTGTATTGATCCAGACTCTCGGGTGGGCGGGGAATAGGAACTTCTGGACCATGGGGTACCGGCCTTATTGCAGATGGAAGACTTGGGTATTGAAAGCTCTCTTTATTCTTTGCATTATACCTTTAACATTGCAAGAACAGAAGTAGCAGTCGTCGGTATGGTTTCTAGGCTCGCGCCATACCATAGGGATCCCAAATGGCAAACTTTTCTTTTTACCTTTGCTCCAATTCCTTAGTGCCGCAACACACGTAAGAAAACCTTGTGTGGAGCCCAACTTTTGTCTTGATCTCCTAATTTAATTCCAAAATAAGCATGATAAGCTCTCTTAATGAAGGTCGTTACATTTGTCCTTTGTTTTACAACAACATACCGACCACAAATATAACAAAATATGTCTGGACTATGGTACATCCTCTAGAAGCCATTACTAAAATTTTAAAGACGTAATGTTAGAATTATCTATCTGAAAAATATGAAAAAACGAAATTAATTAAAGATAAAAAAGGTAAAAAATTACAAAACGCCCCAAAATTGTTTTGCTAATAACTTTAAAACTGTGGGTGATAGGAAAAAACTGGTAGCATTTTTTAATTCAGCGCAGCGAACTGCTTCAGAATCAACTCAAAATAAAGAAATCGATTTTCATGCAGACCGGTGATAACACTAGGCAACAAATTTCAACTTTTTTTTTGTTACAGACACGTGAACTACTGATTCCTACTAAAGCGGTGATGCTGATTTCAGATCTGATATCAAAATTTCTCTATCACGTCCAGATTTTGTGTAACCGAAAACCCCTATTTTTCATTTTTTTTCTCACCCGCTTCTATTACGAAAGCCGTCTAAGCTACTTTTCCGTGCCACGTTTTATGTTAAGCATACTTAAATAATTAGTGAACAGGGATGTCTTTCCTCCTTTATTCTGGCTTAAGACAGACAGCGGAATTCCGCTGGCGGAGTTACCACCCCTGCGCCCAACCATCCACCCAAAGCGCGTTAGTATTTTGTTGTTACTACTGAAAGGCAAATTCCTGTTCTTAAGTGAAACTTTGGTGTGTCCTCTTCCTTTGTCGCTTGTAGGATGACGAGCTATCCTTCTGCAGGAACCAACAATAATCTCCCATCATATTTGGGTTGAAATTACCTTGGTATCTGTTTTCCATAACTGAGATCTGTTGGTGGAAGCGCTCACCATGCTCGTCACTTACAGCCCCAAGGTTGGCCAGGAAGAAGTCAAGATGAGAATGTAAAAAATGAATTTTCAAAGACATTCTGCATCCCATTATTTCATAAGATTTAAGCATGTTTTCTACGAGTTTACGGTGGTTTTCAGCTTTGTGGTTTCCAAGAAAATTTTCGACAACTTCAACGAAAGATGTCCATGCTCCTAGTTCATTCTCATTTAGGTTAGATGGAAACGATGAGTCGTGGATGACACTGCGGATCTGTGGTCCAGTGAAAACTCCAGCTTCTAGCTTAGCATCTGTCAATATTCCTTTGAATTTATCCTTTAAATATTGGAAACCACTACCTTGATGATCCATACCCTTCACGAAATTTTTCATAAGGCCAAGTTTAATGTGAAGTGGTGGAAGATGTACTTTCTGAGGGTCAATAAGTGCTGGGTGTTTCACATTGTATTTACCAACAACATGTTCAGTTCTAGATGGCCAATCATGTTTTTTGTAGTGGTTCTTGTCATCTCTGCTGTTCCATAGACACAAAAAGCACATATGCTTTGTGTAGCCCAACTGTAACCCAAGAAGTAATGATACAACTTTAAGGTCGCCACAAATATTCCATGTGTGGTCCTTATATTTGATGAGTCTTAGCAGCAGTTTCATCGATTCATAAGTCTCATTAAGGCCAGTGGCATGTGCTACAGGTATTGAAGGTTTTTCATTGCCGTTGTGCAGTAATACAGCTTTAAGGCTAGCTTTACTAGAGTCAATGAACAGTCTCCATTCTTTTGGATCATAGCGACAGCCAATCCCTTGCATCAGACCACTGATATCGTGGCAGAAACAAACGTTTTCTTCCTGTAAGTAAAATGATGAAAACTGCAAATGGCGATGGCGGAAATGGGAAACTTTGGTGTTTGGTTGGAGAAGATTAAATTTTTGAAGTCTTGAACCAAGCAACTCTGCCTTTTCTTTTGGTAATTCCAAATCGCGCACTAAGTCATTTAACTCCGCTTGACTTAACAAATGTGGGGAAATATTTGCATCTGGAACATATATGCCATCTTTCCCTGTTTCTATATCACTAGCAGAATCTTCAGATGAACTGCTGTCTGTTATCGTTGCTGGTGGAACTGGTGGTGGATTTGTTTCATCATGTGGTACTGGTTTCATTGCTGATTCGCAGTTTGGGTACGTGATCTTTGATTTGTTTTTCTTTGTGAAACCAGCAATCTTTGTCAAACAAAAATAACAATCATTGAAGTGATTTTTCGGCTCACGCCAAACCATGGGGACTGAGAACGGCATAGCTTTTCTTTTACCATTCATCCAAGCTATTAACATTGCATTGCACTGTGCACAGCAAATATGTGGTGCCCAGTCCCTCTGTTGGTCTAACTTACAGTCAAAATAACACTTGTAGGCAAGTTTAATCTTTGTTGTTATGTTTCTACGTTGTGGCTTAGGTGTATATTGTCCACAGACAAAGCAGAAGTTGTCTGGGTGATTTACACAAGCACGTCTATTTGATGCCATTTTGAATTACCATACAATATCTGAAAAAACGTAGAAAGTAATTATTACGATGTGCAAAATAAAAAGAAATACACACCGTAGTACAAAACAAATGCTATAAAAACACACAAGTCACCACAACCTGTCACTTGCTCATCAGCAGAGAGCTTCAACAACCGTTCTGCTTGGCTGTCACGTAGCGACTGACCGTTGGGCCGTTGCCTGTTACTATGCTCTTGACTCAGTGTTGCCAACTCGGGATAAATTTTATTTATCAAAATTGTTCGAATTTGTATATAGTTGGCAAAAAAAATTGCTTTAACCTTGAAAAGCAAGTTTCATATTACTGGCATTAAGCCGATTAAAACCAAAATCTGGACGTGGTAGAAAATTTTACTAAAAGTGATTTGCATTTTACACAAAATCTAGACGTGATAGAAAAAATCTAATTATAGATTTGAAATCAGCATACCGAAATTAGCTAGGAGCACCTATTTGGTCTTCTGTAACAAAATCTTTGTTGCCTAGTGTAATCAATGTAGGTCCTTTAGTTACGAAATTATACGTCGTGTAAACTTATTTTCTGACCGCCCCTCATATAATACTGTCAAAAAATCTACAAAACATTGTATTTTGAAAAAAGCTATTGATGACTTGTTAGTGGTTACATTTAAAAAACATTAAATCTTCAAATCGTGAATCACTTAAATTACACCTGTCTGGACGAAAAACTTTTGCCCGCAACACTGAAAAGTCTCTTTGCATGTCATTTATATGTTCTAAACAATAAATGTACGATACAAAACAATATATAGGGTAAATGCAAAAAACTTCACTTTTTTTCTACGTGAAGGTCAAAATATGAAAATAAAAACCCACTCTAATAGAGAGAGTTTATTTCCACAACAGTTTCGACGCCCACTGGCATCCTCCTCGGGTGGATACAGAAACACGAATGAACCAAAACAAGAGGGAAAAACAGTCCAGGGACCGACCGTTAAGAAATTCGCACCTAGGTTAGATCCCATTCTCCCGACACCGGAAGGGCATTTTCATTAAGTACATTCGCACAAATTTAAAACTATCTTCCTGTTCTAAACATACAGATTCTATTTTTTTTTTTTTTTACATAATTATTACATTTATTATTAAATTTATTACATTTAATATTGCATAATTATTTATTACAGAAATTATAAATTTATTATTACATTGTTGTTTATTATACAGAACTTATAAACCGAAAAACGAATGAAAAAGGCGAGAAGGAAACAATCCAGAGACCATTGAGAAAATCGCACCTAGGTTAGATACCGTTCTCCCGACACCGGAAGGGCATTTTATTACAGGGTCCGCTTATGAGTACATTCCCACAAATTAAAACTATCTTCTTGTTCTGTACATACAGATTCTAATATTTTGACATAATTACTACATTTATTATTGCATTTACATTTTTTAACATTTATTATTATTACCTTTACCCTAATTATTAAATTTATAATATTACCTTTATTATTACATCTGTTGCATTTATATTTATTTCCACATTTATTACTTCCATTATTACAGTTACTAAAAGCGAGTAAGGAAACAATTCAGAGACCTTTAAGAAATTCACACTTAGGTTCGAACACGTTCCCACAACACCGTAAGGGATTTTTTGACCAAGAATCTCATTAAAGGGTCTAACTCATAAGTACCTTCGCACAAATTAAAATTATATACTTTTTCTATACACACAGATTCTATTATTTTTCTTTTGACATAATTATTACATTTAGAAAGTACCTTACTTGATTCCCAATCTATAGCATGATTATTTTGGCTGGCGTGATAAAAAATGGCATTATTAGTATTACAACTTCTGAAGGCATATTTGTGTTCTTTAATACGGGTTTCAATATTTCTTCCAGTTTCTCCCACGTATACTAAATCACAACTTTTACAGGGAATGCTGTAGACACAGGCTTGTTCCTCTTTTGCGACGTTATTCCTAACCAATTTACTTTTTACAGTAGACGAATATTTGAACACCAAAGCAAACTTAAAATCTTTCGTCAACGGTTTTACTCTTTCTAAGCCGGCAATGTAAGGCAAACTCACATATTGTTTTTGGTTAACTGAAGGTTCCCGAGGGCATAAAAAGATTTTCTAGCTTTAAAATACGCCTTTCTGATAAACCACTCGGGATATTTTAAATCCTTAAAAATGTTCCAAATCTTTGAATTTTCCGGGTCCAGCAAATGTGGGCTACAAATCCTGAGTGCTCTTAGAAACATGGAAGAAATAATTGAGCTTTTAACCCCTTCATCATGATATGAAAAATAATGAATGTACGAATTACAATGAGTAGGTTTTCTATAGACCGTGAAATTGGGCTTTCCGCTTTCGTTAATGACCAAAACATCTAGAAAAGGTAATTGTTTGTCGTTCTCCCATTCATATTTAAATTTAATAGAGGGAACAAGATTATTTAATGACTGAAAGAAAGTGTCAAAGTTGTTCCAGTGGTCAGGCCAAAATGAGAAAATATCATCTACATAACGAAACCAAATTAGATTCCTGGGACATATTGTTTGCAACAATTCCGACTCATAATACTCCATGTATAATGTACTCAGTATTGGGGATAAAGGGGACCCCATTCCCATACCAAAACGTTGCAAATGAAATTCTTCACCGAAGGAGAAGGCATTATTGGTGACACAGAATTTTATCAGTTCTAAAAATACAGATGTGGGCATGCCTAGTTCTACGTTACATGTTGGCAATTTTCTATCTAAAAAACTAAGTACATCATCAATGGGAACTTTCGTAAACAAGGACTCAACATCAAAACTGATCATTCTTCCCCGTTTTAAATCTAAGGACATAACTTTGTTAATAAAGTCACAGGAATTAGTGATGTGCGAGCCTGAAAATTTACCAACTAATGGGGATAATTTATCTGCAAGAAATTTAGATAATCTGTAACTAAAGGAACCCCTGTGTGAAATAATGGGACTGAGTGGTATATTAATCTTATGGGTTTTGGGTAGGCCTTCTTCTTAGTTACCTTTCCCCAACTTATATCTTCCTATCGTCTATACGAAAAAACACTAGTGGCTGTGAAGACCAAGAAGCTGCAACTCAAGTTCCTGCAAGAGTGTTTAGTGGAGCAAGTGTGCCCGAAGTCCTTGATACCGTTTACCTTCAGGAAGGACCATACACCGTTTCCAAATTTTGCCAGGGAAATTTTGAAGGAACGTATTCCGTGTGTTAAAAGAGAAATTGACCATACGTATTTCAAACTAAGAAATTGTCTACGCGTCCATAAATCGCATGTGTCGTGTGAACTACTTGTGGCGCTGTTTGAAACTGCAGATTATAAATGCGACGTGGAGACTAGACGCACTGAACAACGACTTAACAGAAAGCTATCCTATTTATGTGATGAAAGTGCTTGGTCAAAGTGTGCGGTGGAAGGTTCCGTTTTAAATTTATCGACATATCTCTTATCCAAATCCGAAAAGAAAGTTCTTAATTTAGGGCTGTCGTTTGCCCTAAAACCCGATAAAAACATTGCTTTAGATTTTGTGTCTTCCGTAGTTAATTCCAGGGTGGATATTCCGTGTTTAAATGGTTTGATTCTGAGCAAGTTTCTGAAACATTTCAACTCAATGGACTCTATTCCCAAAAGATTTCGGTTAGCTTTACACAAGCTCAGGAAGAACGAAGCAATATTTGTCACTAAAGCGGACAAAAGTAACACTGTGGTTATTTTGGACAAGTGTGATTATAAACAAAAAATGGAAGCGTTACTTAGTGATGAATTCACCTACACCAAAGTGAGATCGTCCCCCCTAAAGCGTCTTTCTGCCGAATTCAACAAAACCATCAGGAACTTATTAAAAGATGTCCCGGCGATTGATCCTAAAAGATTTTCACAGATTAACCCCAAACGCCCCCACATTTACGGCCTACCCAAAACCCATAAGATTAATATACCACTCCGTCCCATTATTTCACACAGGGGTTCCTTTAGTTACAGGTTATCTAAATTTCTTGCAGATAAATTATCCCCATTAGTTGGTAAATTTTCAGGCTCGCACATCACTAATTCCTGTGACTTTATTAACAAAGTTACGTCCTTAGATTTAAAACGGGGAAGAATGATCAGTTTTGACGTTGAGTCCTTGTTCACGAAAGTTCCCATTGATGATGTACTTAGTTTTTAGAGAGAAAATTGCCAACATGTAACGTAGAACTAGGCATGCCCACATCTGTATTTTTAGAACTGATAAAATTCTGTCACCAATAATGCCTTCTCCTTCGGTGAAGAATTTCATTTGCAACGTTTTGGTATGGGAATGGGGTCCCCTTTATCCCCAATACTGAGTACATTATACATGGAGTATTATGAGTCGGAATTGTTGCAAACAATATGTCCCAGGAATCTAATTTGGTTTCGTTATGTAGATGATATTTTCTCATTTTGGCCTGACAACTGGAACAACTTTGACACTTTCTTTCAGTCATTAAATAATCTTGTTCCCTCTATTAAATTTAAATATGAATGGGAGAACGACAAACAATTACCTTTTCTAGATGTTTTGGTCATTAACGAAAGCGGAAAGCCAATTTCACGGTCTATAGAAAACCTACTCATTGTAATTCGTACATTCATTATTTTTCATATCATGATGAAGGGGTTAAAAGCTCAATTATTTCTTCCATGTTTCTAAGAGCACTCAGGATTTGTAGCCCACATTTGCTGGACCCGGAAAATTCAAAGATTTGGAACATTTTTAAGGATTTAAAATATCCCGAGTGGTTTATCAGAAAGGCGTATTTTAAAGCTAGAAAATCTTTTTATGCCCTCGGGAACCTTCAGTTAACCAAAAACAATATGTGAGTTTGCCTTACATTGCCGGCTTAGAAAGAGTAAAACCGTTGACGAAAGATTTTAAGTTTGCTTTGGTGTTCAAATATTCGTCTACCGTAAAAAGTAAATTGGTTAGGAATAACGTCGCAAAAGAGGAACAAGCCTGTGTCTACAGCATTCCCTGTAAAAGTTGTGATTTAGTATACGTGGGAGAAACTGGAAGAAATATTGAAACCCGTATTAAAGAACACAAATATGCCTTCAGAAGTTGTAATACTAATAATGCCATTTTTTATCACGCCAGCCAAAATAATCATGCTATAGATTGGGAATCAAGTAAGGTACTTTATAAATGTAATAATTATGTCAAAAGAAAAATAATAGAATCTGTGTGTATAGAAAAAGTAGATAATTTTAATTTGTGCGAAGGTACTTATAAGTTAGGCCCTTTAATGAGATTCTTGGTCAAAAAATCCCTTACGGTGTTGTGGGAACGTGTTCGAACCTAAGTGTGAATTTCTTAAAGGTCTCTGAATTGTTTCCTTACTCGCTTTTAGTAACTGTAATAATGGAAGTAATAAATGTGGAAATAAATATAAATGCAACGGATGTAATAATAAAGGTAATATTATAAATTTAATAATTAGGGTAAAGGTAATAATAATAAATGTTAAAAAATGTAAATGCAATAATAAATGTAGTAATTATGTCAAAATATTAGAATCTGTATGTACAGAACAAGAAGATAGTTTTAATTTGTGGGAATGTACTTATAAGCGGACCCTGTAATAAAATGCCCTTCCGGTGTCGGGAGAACGGTATCTAACCTATGTGCGATTTTCTCAATGGTCTCTGGATTGTTTCCTTCTCGCCTTTTTCATTCGTTTTTCGGTTTATAAGTTCTGTATAATAAATTTATAATTTCTGTAATAAATAATTATGCAATATTAAATGTAATAAATTTAATAATAAATGTAATAATTATGTAAAAAAAAAAAAAAAAGAATCTGTATATTTAGAACAGGAAGATAGTTTTAAATTTGTGCGAATGTACTTAATGAAAATGCCCTTCCGGTGTCGGGAGAATGGGATCTAACCTAGGTGCGAATTTCTTAACGGTCGGTCCCTGGACTGTTTTTCCCTCTTGTTTTGGTTCATTCGTGTTTCTGTATCCACCCGAGGAGGATGCCAGTAGGCGTCGAAACTGTTGTGGAAATAAACTCTGTCTATTAGAGTGGGTTTTTATTTTCAAATATATAGGGTGTCCGTAAATGATTACCATGATTAAAGCATGCTATAACTTTTAAATAAACACTCGTATTCAAACACAGTTTTAATCATAAGTAGATAAACATACAACGTTTTGATACATAGTTAATGAACTTAATAAGCTTCCACATGTGCACCCTTAGTGGCACGTAAAATGTCTAAACGGTATTCACACTCACGCCACACATTTTCCAACATTTGTGGGTTAACTGTTGCAATTGCATCCGTAATGCGTTCTCGCAATGTCCTGATATCTGGAACAACTGTTGCCTAAACCATATCTTTAACATGACCCCAGAGAATGAAATCCAGCGGGGTAATGTCTGGTGATCTTGGGGGGGCCATGGGATTGGCCCGTCCCTGCCAATTCATCGATTTGGAAATGTTGCGTCGAGAGTTTCACGAACAACATGCGCCCAATGAGGGGGTGCCCCATCTTGTTGGAAGATGACAGTTGGCTGCCTGTCCTGCAGCTGGGGGATGGCGCAATTGGTGAACATATCCAGGTACACAGTTGTGGAAACAGTGTTCTCAGCGAAGAAGAAAGGACCAATTATCTGGTCATGCATTAGTCCACACCAGACATTGATTTTCGGACTGCCCCGAATATGCTCCCTTACGGCACGTAGGTTTTCCGATCCCCAAATACGCACATTGTGTCTGTTGACTCTACCACTAAGATGAAACGTAGCCTCGTCTGAAAAGCAGACATGTAACGAAGTCATTATCCTCGTCAATGCTGTT
This sequence comes from Bathynomus jamesi, assembly GCA_023014485.1. Classification (NCBI taxonomy): domain Eukaryota; kingdom Metazoa; phylum Arthropoda; class Malacostraca; order Isopoda; family Cirolanidae; genus Bathynomus; species Bathynomus jamesi. The sequence goes on from JAJOZX010006069.1 coordinate 181,803, forward strand.
CAAAAGGTCAATAGCGAATTGTTCACGTTTTGGACGGTCATCAGGCTTCAGTTCTTGAACAATTTGTACCTTGTAGGCGTGTAACTTCAAACGTTTGTGTAACACCTTGTGCACCGTAGACTTCGGTATCTTTAGTTGGCATGAAGCTTGTCTCACCGATTTCCTTGGTGACCGTGTGAAAGCAGTTTGAATGTTTTCCACCGTCCCATCGGAAACTGATGGTCTACCACTGCTCTTTCCCTTTTCCACGTTTCCAGTTTCCAAGAATTTTTTCATCCACGACTTAATTAACTTCACATCAGGTGGATTCTTTCCATACTTTGTTCTGAACCTTCACTGAACACTGACAGGAGATTTTGTTTCTGCAAGCTACACAACACATTGTGCCTTCTCTGTCACAGACGCCATCTTAACTGAACAGCTACTACAGCGCTCCTAGCGGCGAATGCGGTAGACGAAACACATCAGCACAGAAACTCTATGCGTGTACGAGATCACCTGTAAAAAGAAAACGGATGTAAGATTCGTTATTAAAACATGAGAGCATACTGTTTTCAGGGTAAACATTTATGGACACCCTGTATATATATATATATATATATATATATATATATATATATATATATATATTGTTTGCTTGTACCTTGTGGGAAACAGACGTGTTGTGTCTCTCTGTATTAACACCCAAAAAAGAAGGGAATAAACTACTCGGCGGTTTATTTTGCTTACACCCGAAAGTGTGTAAAGTATCAGTGAATCCGTGCATATAAATTATAAAGTGAAATTCATTACAAGTAAGAAAGTGCAATACAATTTACAAAAATTATCACCATTTTAACGTATACAGTATATTTAATCCGTAATACGGTTGGCATTCGAGAAATTTTTGAAACAAGGCAGGAAAAAGGTCAAAACGCAAAGGTCAGAAAAGACTCGCGACCATCGAAAGGAAAGGAAAGAGAAAGAAAGGAGGAAAAAATGAATAAATAATTTGTGTGTGTGTATTTCTTTTTACGATAATTAATGAATAGCATGACTATGGGTCCAAATTTTCACTTAATCTGCAATTTGTGTAATCTGGAAACAACTGAAAAGGTAGCAATAAGATGCGATTTCTGTCAAAAACTGCACGACTTTATCTGCATGAATTGGGATGATAGGAAAATATCCCTCGTCTCGAACGCTAAACAGATCGCAGGAGTCACATTTCTGTGTGCCGCATGTACACAGCCTGTAAACTCTGCGGTATTTAAAGAAATGGAGAAAGCTAATTCGAGTGTTATAGAAAAGGAAGGAAAAATGGGAAAACAAGAGTCTGGAAATGTCCCAATGACAATTCGGGTGGATGAGAGAGAAGACGAAATAACTAATAACAATATGATAATGAATAACAATATAATACAGAATGAAGACATAGATGAAAGAAAAGAGACAGGTAAAAGTTGCGAGGTAGTAAAACTGCCCAACGAACAAAATAAAAAGATAAAAAATAAAAACGTAGGAAATAAACAGCCAAAGAAAAATAATGATAATATCAAAATTAAGAACGTAGAAGATAACCAGATAATAAGTAGAAGCGTAGAAAATACTGTTTGTAAATATTTTGGAAAAGGGTACTGCAGATATCGGGATGGGCAATGCATCTGTGCACATCCCACATTATGTAACACATTATAGAAGAGGATATTGCAAATTTGAAAAAAAGTGCACGTTCCACCACATTACTGTCTGCAACACCTATGCAAGATATGGGAGGTGCAAATATGGACAAAAATGCCGTTACCACCACCCTCAACACAATTCAGCTTCTAAATACCATCCAGCAAATACAAAGTCAGCTGACAAATATAGGAATCCGAGAGCCGGACAGAAGGCACGCACAAAGCCACTTCATGCGTTATCGGGACAACAGGTACCGACAAAGATAAAGAGAGGCAAATTCTCGGAGGACCACAAGACAACGAAACCGGCACCACTATTGGAAAACGAATCGAATATATGTGAAAATGATAGAGAAAAATAAAAATAATCCAAGCCAACATTCAGGGCCTTAAATCAAATCGTTCCCCGGACAAAGTTTTATACCTGAAAGGACTCATGCAAGAAACCGGAGCAGACTTTGCATGTCTCACGGAAACCCATCTAAAGGACTGCCAGGCGAACTGTGAACACTGTGCGTTCTGCATTGATAAAAAAGAAATACAAATTGACAACGGTGAGACGTAAAGGAGGATGTACTATTTACACACGCGAAAGGCATATGGCAGAAATGACTAGAAGTACCTTAAACAACTACATAGAATGTGTAGCAGCAAAAGTTGAAAAATTAAATGTGGTGCTAATTGTAATAATTGTAATGTACAAACCCCCGAACACGCCAACCTCAAAATTCTCTGATTCCATTACAGGGGTAAGAAATTGGGTAAAAGATCTACAGGGTGTCCCATAAGTCCGGCATCATAGAAGAAATTCATATTTTTCTATTTCTACAAACCATAATTCATATTTTTCTCTTTCTACAGGCCATAATGTCTGTGAGCAAGGAAGAACGAATCCAGATAATTCTACTCATAGGAAATCGGAGTCAAAGAGAGGCCGCTGCCGAATTTAACAGACTGCATCCAGACCGCGAGCCAATAACACAGAGTTGTGTTAGCAGACTTGTTGCAAAGTGTAAGGAAACAGGATCCATAGAAGATAAACTACGCAGTGGACCTTCAAGGAGGTCCACTGACGATGATACAGCGACTGCTATCCTGGCTCATTTTAACAGAAGTCCCAATAAGTCTCTTCGGCGATTGTCCGCCGAGACAGGAGTGTCGAGAAGTAGCATCCATCGCATTCTTCAGGCTCACAAATGGCATCCATATAAACTTCAGATCCTACAGAAATTAAGCGAAGATGATCCCGACCGGCGGATGGAATTTTGTGAATGGGCTACGGAACAATATGCTCGGGATGCCAATTTCCCGTCCACCATTCTGTTCAGTGACGAGGCTGTTTTTTATGGAAATGGTGAGGTAAATGGACAGAACACCCGCTACTGGTCTCAAAACAACCCTCACTGGTATACCTCTTCAAAGGAACAAGGTGCATCTCGGGTGATGGTATGGTGTGGCATTTGGAAGGATCGCATCATAGGCCCCCTCTTTTTCGATGAACATGTCACTGGAGGCACCTACCTACGTATGCTCAAGGAAGAAGCATTTCCCAGTGTCTTGAACGAAGAAGGAAATTTCCCAACATGGTTCCAGCAAGACGGCGCTCCTGCACATTACAGCACCCATGTAAGAGAATACCATACCTGTACCAACAATTCCCTGGTCATTGGATAGGACGTCGAGGGCCTGTGGAATGGCCAGCTAGAAGCCCGGATCTCACGCCACTAGATTTTTATCTCTGGGGCCACTTGAAAGCGCTGGTATACGCAGAGAAAATTAGGAGTGTTGAACATTTGCGGCAGCGCATTATTGGGGCATGTAACACCATTACTCCTGACATCATTCACCGTGTGCTTGCTGACTGGGTATCACGTCTGAATTTGTGTATTGAAAACAATGGTGGACATATTGAGCACGTTCTGTAAATAAAAACTTTTGTTTTGCCTTTTTTTATTATTTTTCCTATGATGCCGGACTTATGGGACACCCTGTACACTCTCCAACCCCAAATATTTTTCTCTGTGATGATTTTAATTTTCCATTCATGAAATATAAAAAGATAGGAAAAAATATATGTGTACACCAGGACAAGGGGGGCACACGGGAAGCCCAGGAGCAGGTGAAAATGCTACTAGCTCTGACTGATGAATTTATGTTAACACAAGAAATAGCAGAAAACACAAGAAAAAACAACTGCCTAGATTTGGTGTTCACAAACAACAGCAACCTAATTGGTAATGTAGAAATATCCCCACCTATAATATCGGATCACAACATTATTGAAATAACAACCAATATAAAAGCAACAAGAAAGGAAAGAACACGAACAACAGAAACAAACAAATTCGAAATTTTTAATTTTCACTCCAAAGCTATAAACTGGGGAGATATTGCATCCAGCATAGAAGTAATAGATTGGAAATCCATCTTCGAGTCCAAGACAACGGAAGAGATGCTATTGACTTTAGAGGAGAAGGCGCTGGAAATTGTGGAAAGACATGTCTCAAAAATACAACAAAGGGGAAAGAGAAGCAGGTTTAAGAGCAAAAAGAGGTCATTGTTCCGAAAGAGAAAAAGAGTGACTGCAAAATTAAGCAACTGTAAAGATAACATCAGAAAAATATTAAATGATAAACTGCAGAGTATCGATTGCGTCATACAGGAACTAACTGAGAAGCATACAGAAAAAGAAGAAGGCGACGCTATAGAGGCGATAAAGTTTAACTCAAAGTACTCCTATAATTTTGCAAAAAGGAAGTCGAAAAACCATGCGACTATTGGACCTTTGAAAAACGAAGACAATGCTTTATCTGATGATCTAACAGAAGTATTCGAAATATTAAGAGCTCAGTACGAATCATCTTTCAGTATCCCCAAAACTGACAAACTGATATGCGATAGAAACGCGTTCTTTGAAGAAGAACTACGAGGGGAAAGTATAACGGACTTCGACTTTACGACAAATGATATTACACAAGCTATAGGGAAACTAAAAGCACACTCAGCGGCAGGACCGGACAAATGGAATGCCACACTGATCAAAAACTGTAAGAATGCAATCGCTGAGTCCTTATATTGGATATGGAGACGATCACTAGACACGGGAGAAATACCGGGCATCCTGAAGAGCGCAAACATAGTCCCAATATATAGAGGAGGAGATCGATCCGAGGCCAAAAACTATAGGCCAGTGTCGCTTACATCTCATCTCGCTAAAATATTTGAGAGAAGAGTGAGACAGAAAATCTATGGCTTTTTAGAAACTCAGAAAAAATTCAGTGATAACCAACATGGGTTCCGGTCAGGCAGATCATGCTTATCACAACTAATGGAACACTACAACATTATTCATGATGCATTGGAAAGTAATGAAAACTATGATGTAAGTAGTATAGCCGCAAAAGGGGAGAGTGCAAGAATGTTGCAGGTTATTATGTAATGTTGCAAAGGGGGTTGTTGCAAAGGGGGGCTGTTGCAAAGGGGGGTGGGGGGGAACTTGGAGGCGGCGTTATCCCCCAAGAGAAAGGAGGAGGAGAGAAAGGAGGAGAGGTGTTCACCTGGCAGGAGCCAAGTGCACATTAAGACTTCAGCCGAGTTGGCGTTGTTTTATAGGCTCCTAATCAGCCAGTTGGCGTAAATGGCTTGAGTTGCCAGATACCGCGATACCATTGTATACATTATTATAGACTCCTAATCAGCCAGTTGGCTGTAAATGGTTGTCAGATACCTCTTTTTAGCAGTATTATTGTATACATTATTATTATATACGTCTAATCAGCCAAGGGGGGAGAGGTACACATGCAGGAGGTACACATGCAGGAGGTACACACACACATGCAGGAGGTACACATGCAGTAGTTACACATGCAGGAGAGAGAGAGCTGAAGGAGGGAGAGAGACGCCTGTAGGAGAGAGAGAGAGAGCTGAAGGAGGGAGAGAGACGCCTGTAGGAGAGAGAGAGAGAGAGAGACGCCTGAAGGAGAGAGAGAGAGAGAGAGTAGTTGCCTTTAAGACATATTATTTTCGTTTTCCTAACCTAAGAGGCCACTAAGGGGTTTACCAAAGGGCCAAAAAAAGAAGGACCAGAGGTCCTTGCTCGGCTGGAGCCGAGCTGGGAATGAGTCTTCACCAGCTTCTCGATCTTTTATAAGCCTCTATTCTGGCTGAGTTGCCAGATCACGCCTTGTATTGGGGTGCTGAGTTGCCAGATCGCACCATGTATTCTAATAAGCATTGTGTACCACAATATGGTAGATGAATTAAATAATTACACACTTAATTGAAATATAGATGTATATAGTGTTTTACAATAGATGTATATAGTGGATTATATGCAAAATATAACATTAACTTGAGCTTCCTTGAAGTTGAACTTATCGAAACAAATAACGTAGTTATCCATAATTCAACCAACCATAGAAAACAGAATTATAGAAATATATATATATATATATATATTAAGCATTGTGTACCACAATATGGTAGATGAATTAAATAATTACACACTTAATTGAAATATAGATGTATATAGTGTTTTACAATAGATGTATATAGTGGATTATATGCAAAATATAACATTAACTTGAGCTTCCTTGAAGTTGAACTTATCGAAACAAATAACGTAGTTATCCATAATTCAACCAACCATAGAAAACAGAATTATAGAAATATATATATATAATATATATATATATATATAATATATATATATATATTATGAAAATCATACCAAACGTATATTATTTTTAATCAGTTGGAAGAATCAAACATAAAATAACAATATGTTTATATAGATATTCAAATGGAAGATTCAAAGACGGAACAAATAACGTAGTTATCCAACCAACCATAGAAAACAGAATTATAGAACGATGCAATTCGAAACACATGAGCTTCATCCCTGCGAAGAAAATTGAAAAACGAAATTTAAAGAAACGAAGAAAGTTGGAAATACCCAAAACATAATCCGATAGAGGAAAGGATTTCCGAGAATCTGCACAACTCGGTCGACCATATTTTACCTTTCTACGAGTCAAATCAAACAAAACCACCTCACTCCTTGTTTTCAGCATTCATTCATTTCGTGTTTTATTGTGAATTTCATCCCATATATATATATATATATATATATATATATATATATATATATATACCCTTTGGATAACCTTTGGTTAGCTTCCGCCCGAATTGTTCATTCTGACGAAGGTCAAGCTTTCCACTCCACCTTAGACCTACAGTTTAACGTGAACCATCAACAGCCCAGCGTCTTAACCACTAGGACACGTAGGGTACCCATTTATCTGCCAACCACTTTCTTTTATTATGTGTAATGACCACCTTAGACCTACAGTTTAACGTGGAACCATCAACAGCCCCAGCGTCTTAACCACTAGGACACGTAGGGCACCCATTTATCTGCCAACCACTTTCTTTTATTATGTGTAATGACCACCTTAGACCTACAGTTTAACGTGGAACCATCAACAGCCCCAGCGTCTTAACCACTAGGACACGTAGGGCACCCATTTATCTGCCAACCACTTTCTTTTATTATGTGGAATGACCACCTTAGACCTACAGTTTAACTCCGAACCATCAACAGCCCCGCGTCTTAACCACTAGGACACGTAGGGTGCCCATTTATCTGCCAACCACTTTATTTTATTATGTGTAATGACCACCTTAGACCTACAGTTTAACGTTGAAACCGAATGTTATTTTTAAAATATAATTATGATATATTTCTTTATACCCTCTCGATTACATTAGTGACTAATGATGCGGGAAATTGAGTAAATGGAAATATTATTTTCTCGAAAACTATGGGTGATTGAAAACTTCTGAAACCATATTTGGAATCAATATCAAAAGTTACATACGAATCACCAAATAATTTTCAAAGGAGAATAAGAGCATTAATTCTATTAGTGAAAATATAAAGATGCAATTACTCGTCCGTACCCGTTATAGCGGAATGGTACACGTCATAGCTCCACCCAGCTACATCGGCAGCCAATCACGACGAACATCTGGTCTTTTGGGCGGGGCTTGGCGAATGTGCATATAAAAGGGGATACTTTCAGTTGGGAGTAACAGTAGCTATTTTCGCATCAGTGAATAATCATTCCTCAACCATGGACCTGTACGTCTCCCCAGATTTGTATGAAGAAAGTGATACTGCAGCATTAACCGCAATTAGTCTTTTCAATGCGATTGATTGTGGCGAATTATTTTCGACGCAAACCGTAGAAGATATTTGCAGTGACGCTCCTTACAATCCGACGCAAGGGACTACCATAGAAATGTAAGTGTCATAATTCGATTTTATATATATATGGAGAGTTGTAGTATCTCGTCAAATAGATACTCGCCAAAAATGTCAATCAGTGTTATTTCCCCATTATGCTAAAATCGAAATTGGTAATCGAATCAAAGATATCTTCACATAATGGGGATCTGTCTGTCTGTATACTCTGTATATGTTTTAAAAGCATTATTCCTTTAAGGTCCGATGAGGATTTGACACGTGTTATACAATCTTTTGAAGAACCTCGGAATATGGATGATATACTGATCAGTCAGCAGTGTCACACATCCTCCACCATGGACCTGTACGTCTCCCCAGACTTGTATGAAGAACGTGATACTGCAGCATTAGCCACAATTAGTCTTTTCAATGCGACTGATTGTGGCGAATTATTTTCAACGCAAACCGTAGAAGATATTTGCAGTGACGCTCCTTACAACCCGACGCAAGGGACTACCATAGAAATGTAAGTGTCTATAATTAGAATTTTATATATATATGGAGAGTTGTAGTATCTCGTCAAATAGATACTCGCCAAAAATGTCAATCAGTGTTATTTCCCCATTATGCTAAAATCGAAATTTTTATGGCGTTCACTCCTCGAACCAAAGATATCTTCACATAATGGGGATCTGTCTGTCTGTATACTCTGTATATGTTTTAAAAGCATTATTCCTTTAAGGTCCGATGAGGATTTGACACGAGTTATACAATCTTTTGAAGAATCTCGGAATAGGGAGGGTATACTGATCAGTCAACAATGTCACACCGAAATAATGTAAGTGTTTTTCGATCTTTTTGGGATAAGAAGACAATATATTTTCATAAATTTATTAAATGAAAGAAATCAGTACAATAAACGAATATACCGTTACAAATATACGAACAAAAACATTATAATATACAACGAGTACGTACAATTGGAAAACGGTTTTTTATCTGTCTGCATACCATTTCATCGTTTCGGTGAGTGTGACACGGGTCAAATAAATTTAAAAAATTTATAAATTCTTTATCATTTGACATATGCATGAGAAATGAGACAGTACATTCCGCAAACATTAGTAAAATATTCCTGCATACGAAATGGGTTCCATACAACTTCGGGAATATGTAACTGAGCGAGAAATTTTACAATAATAGGGTCACTCCAGGGTTGAGTACCGAGTGAATCAAAATAGTACAGGCGCTGTCTATTTTTAAAATAGACAGCGATCCAGTGAATCCCTTCATTACCGATGATGTCTGTGTTCACAATAAGACTACCGCATTCTCGCGTACTTGGCAAACTCAATGTTTCATTGTTCGCAAACACGCCGATAAATTTGGAACGTGTGACTCGCTCCATTACTTTCTGAAGTGTATTAGCATCCATTTTAAAAGTCAGTGATAACGCTTCTAAATCTATCTACTTCTATTAGGGCTTGCGATTCGAGATATACTAGTACACTAATAGGAGCGTCTATAGGCTTGGCGAATTCCAGCCGCACTGAGATGTTTCCGCTCTGCTGTGGTGTTAAATGGGTATTTACGCTAGCAGATAAGTCAGGTGTAATGTCAAACGGATAAAGGTTAAATTGATCAATGAATTCTTCCTGCGTTACCCCATTACCAAGCTCATCACAATCACCTGCAATATGGGTCAGATTACTATAGGCTCTGGCACAAAGAGGTAACACAGCGTCTGATGAATAGTCCGTACCCATTGTTCCACCCAAAGCAGTGCCATTAACGTATAGAGTTATATTTTTAAGTCCGAAATTCTCGAATTTAAAGGCACTCTTTTTATATTTTCCATTCACCGAAGCGTGGTCCTGCATGCCGATTAATATCCTTTTAGGAAGATTTCCCAGGGCAATGTTTTCTATCTGCTTCGATGCCAACCCTGCAGGAACCGTATATAGTTTGATCTGCACTCTGTTAATAGGATATTTCACTGTAGCGTTTAGTAAATTTTTCTCAATTTCTAGTTGTTTTGGTGAACTTAATTTCACTCGCCGTACGCAGAGGTATGTGTCCATAATGTGAACCACAACGGACCTTGCACCCTCTTCTTGATTCGCATCCAGATTTAAGCAGATCTCGTGGGGGTGAGCTTTATTTTCATATCCACCCCGTTCACAAGCAACTTCTCCTGGAAAGTGAAATCTGTGTGCAACCGTCCAAAACACTCGTATATTTTCTTTTTAGAATTTTTAAATTTGTCCTTTATACTATTTTCATCTTTAGTTTGATAATATCCCTCCGCACTTAAAAAGGTAGCCTTCGCTTCTTTGGAAAAGTTGAGGACATTTTCCAAATAGGCTCGTAGATGATAGTACCCCGTGCCTGCCGATATGTTGGTCTGATTTAAATATACGTCACACTGGTTGAATATGGCGTGCAGAAAGTTTGTTTCAGGGTATACAGCATATTTGTCATCGCAGGCCGTTCCATCAGAATGGGCTATACGTAGCTTAGCGTACATGTGCACACAGCTTGGATCAAAAAAGTAAGGACCTGAGCTGGGTATCACGAATTCTATAGGTGCACTCGGTGAACTAATTGTGTTTAAAGGGTTAATTGTAATAAAGTCACTGTGCTCAATAGAAACTTGGGTTGGCGGGAGCTCAAAAAAGGACAGCTCCGATTTACAGCATTGTGAACTACATGGGTGGATGAAGCGTGCCATGGCGAAATAGTGACTCCTCTCTCGACAAGTGGTAAACAAACTATGATTCATGAGATCAATATCCTTAGCTTATATCAGTCAAAAAAGTGGTCAACCATAGGTTTCATTCGCTTACAGCATTTCTTTTTTGATAGCCTTTTACGTTTAATACCACGTGACCCCTTCTTCTTCCGGGAGCCCTCTTCTTCTTCCCGCCACCACGCATTTTTCTCTTTGCATCTTTGATGATTTCGTTCCGTGTACGCTTTAAATGTTTTTTTAGAGCTTCTTTAGGTTTAGCCCCGGCCAATATGTCTTCTGCAGTGTTAAGGCCTGATTGTAGCGCTTTCCTTCCAAGGTATCTGGCACCCCTCTTCAGCAAAGGAACAGCCGTACGTAGTATGGATGAAAAAATGGATCCAAGTCCACTACCGCGCTGGTATCGCATCCCTCGATAGACGGTGAAAGGCTTTCTATCCATTATAACTCAGTGCGTCGAAAGTGTAGCTTCACTGTTAAGCTCCCTTTACCGAATGGGAAGTTTTCCCTCAATCGTTCTTATATATATTGTGATATTGGTTATTAAATTAGTTGCGACATTCACATAATGGGGCCTGTCATATGTAATACTCAAACTCCTTCCTCTATGGTTGGGGATGTGAGCAATGCGCAGCAGGCGTGCCTGGGTATCCCCAACAAACTGGTGCTCCACTATATTACTGTAAATATAGCACATGTCTGGGGACCTTTCAGCCAATTTCTCCATCTTCAATTGATACATTAATCTGGACAAGTTATACTGTGTCTCGTGAAATGTGTCTCTTTGGAAGGCTGCGCTATATCGGCCGTTGGTTAGAATTTTGAACTTTCTATGTTCTTTAAGACGTCTGTTAGTCTTTGATTTTAGGATTAGTGTATGTGCAGGGTTGTTTACGATTTCATATACTAAATCATTCGTAAGGTTTGAGTTTCTTAAACTCACGTTTAAGCCTCTCACAACATCCTCGGCCGAACCATATTGACCCGGCCCTAGTCTTACTTCTGTACTGTAATACCGTGTAATCTTAGTCCGAGCGATGCGCATAGTTTCATCCATAGCTACCCCAGCTTTTTCACACTCGTCAATGTCTCTAAGAATCGTAAAAACGGTTTCTTTATGTTCAATATTTAAAAAGACGGTGTCCAGCTGAATTTCGCATATCCCCACCTCATACGAATCACGACCCAATTCAATGTGCCCATGGAGTTCTGTTACAAAGTTGGCTAGCGTGTTGTTAGGGTGTACAGACAGGGACGAGGAGGACGGGAGTGTGACGTAGAAATGGTTAGGAGCCATGTTGCATACTATTTAAGCTTCATTATTGCATCAGCTTTTATATAGGTGTTGAAGCTTTCTGGGTACCCTAGCCATTTCACCAGGTACATTTTTCTCCTTCCTGAACCTTTGCTTCCTAAAATTTTCTCAATTTTAAACACATTTTTTTCTAAATTAAACGCAACTTTCTGCAATTCCTCGCGGTAAAAGCCTCCTGAGATTTCTTCCCCATTCAAATCTTCAATGTAATACATCATTATCACACCTTTAGGTCTCACAGCCCTAACTTTAAAAATCTCGCGTGTCCATCCTTGCTCAAAACCCTTTGCGAATTTATTCCCCGAACGCGACAGCCTTACATAATCATTGATTTTGAAGCGCACAGTGTGTGGTGGTGGTGGTGGTGGTGGTGATCCATCTCTTCTCGGGAGCGTACCTCTTTCTAAAACTTCGTTAGGTGTTGCCCCAATCGTGCGATGGTGTGAGCGGTTGTAGGATGATGCCAATGATTCCAGAATGTCTAGAAATCTGTATGTGTTTTTATGTGTAAAATAACGGTGCATGCGTTCCTTTATGGTGCGCTGAACTCTTTCAGCTAAAGCCACCAAAACGCTAATGTTAAAAGAAAACAGGGTTCCTGGCTATTTTTGTACGGATATGGGGAAGGAGTTTATAGGCCGTGCTTTTCAGAATGTCTAGAAATCTGTATGTGTTTTTATGTGTAAAATAACGGTGCATGCGTTCCTTTATGGTGCGCTGAACTCTTTCAGCTAAAGAAGCCTTATGTATAGAATTGGTTGTGTAATAGCTGATATTAAACTCTGTCAACATATTCTGAAAAGCACGGCCTATAAACTCCTTCCCCATATCCGTACAAAAATAGCCAGGAACCCTGTTTTCTTTTAACATTAGCGTTTTGGTGGCTTTAGCAACTGTTTCAGGTGATTTATTTTTCAGAGGAACTAGCCACAGATATCTAGAGAACACGTCTATTATGAATAGAATGTAGCGGTAACCATCGTTATACACAGAATATCTTTGCATGTCTGTTAAATCTGCTTGCCAAATAGAATCAATCGAGGAAGCCGTTGTCTTGGCTGTTTTAAACCTTTTTCTCACAGGCTTATGAAGCGTATAAGCGTCCTGCTCCTCAAAAATCTTTCAACATCTTTTTTCCTACTCCGTAAACACTTCTGTACAGTCTATCTACGCCGCCGTAAGAGGATGGGGTAGAAATGTCATAATAGCGTTTAGTTAATACGTTAGCCATTTGCGTATTTTAGAGGCACGTGGGTAGGGTTGGTTTAACCTCTTCTTGCTCCTCTTCAAAGGTGTTACCGCCGGGGGTGACGGCGCCTTCAATTGTGTCACAGGCGTTGCATGTTCCAAGTCTTTTAACCTGTTCAGATTTCCTATCAACGTTTTAGGGACATTTATTTGTTGTAGTCTTGCTTTAATATGCTTCCATCCTGATGGTGATGGCCTATCCCACTTTCTCACCAGATCATGGACAATGTCTACGATATTCGATCCCTGTACCTTTGATCCTTCCACAATGATCTCCCCCGTATCGGTCCATTGTATGGCGGGGTCCTCATTCAATAGATTATAAAGACTTAAGCCTTTACTCCTCAATGTAAGTGGGAGGGTATTTTTTAGTACATGTTCGATATGTTGTGTGGCTAATCTTTTTGGTTGGTCAGCTGTGTCGTCGGGTATAGATCCTATGTCGCCATCGTCCCCCGTGCTGTGCCTAATAACCACAGGAATCTCTGTAGGGCTCTTATAATTTTCGTACTCGTGAAGAAATTTCTGCAGAGCTTCTTGGTATAAGATTCTTTTCTCATCAGGTGTTTTTTCACTGTTTAATAGGGCTAACAATTCGCTTTCCATTCTTTTAAGTCTGCTTTTACGGGGATCTAGATACGTGTCTGGATTCCTTTGCAGTGAGGCGTACACCTCGTGGGGAATCACTATCACTTTCTTCATATTAATCTAGTCAGTAAAGGACCCAAAACTGAAAATAAGATGGGGAGAAATGACCCTCCTGTTTGTACAATAATTCGTTTTTTCTTCGCTACAGTTTGGCTTTTACGAGCGAGTGCACGTATTATGTTCTTGTAGCGGCGTAGGCGAGCCTTCTGATGGGTTTTCATTGATACATTGCAATTTATAACGTTAAGACAGATTTCACAGATGCATTTTAAAAAGTCGGCATCGATATTTTTAATAAACATCTGCTGCATTGCCTGAGGCAGTCGATGATAGATTTTTATTAATTCACGGTATTTCTTTAGTCTCTTTGTCATTCTGGAATATACACCGTTTCAGGCTCGTTTGGAAATATATTCGTTCGCAGAAGCACTCTAAACGTGCTTCGCGGATGAAGGTCGCAAAGCAAATATCCGTAACGCGTGCTTGTAGCTTCTTTATAAACTTCCAAAAACTCCTTACGCTGATTCGGGAACATTTGATTGGCTAATACCCCAATTTGTGATACATCTCTACGTTGCGCGAATAAGACTAGATATTGCGTATTTAACGACACATCGCGCATGTATCTATTTTTGAAAAATAGATTCTGATTGATGAAGAACACGTTTATGTTAAGATGGTGGGAGAATACTGTAAATGTCTCGGCAAACGTTTATCCATCTCCAACATGAGATCGTCAATTACAATGATTGTATGTTCATTTCCCTTTAACGAATTAACGTCATATACGCCTTTGTGGAACAAAATATCATCTTGGTACTCGTTGAACACTGATTGATACGTCGAATAGCACCATATAACTTTACGCACAAATTTCGAGAACATCTCCCCCTTTTCTTTAATGATTTAAGCATAAACACAGTTTTACCACATCCTGTAGGTCCAGATATAATACATGTGGATGGGCTCGTGAATCTGAATTTTTCTACAGAGTCCATTTCTAACACGTCACACTCCTAAGTGAGTCATTTACAAAATATTACAAATTTTGAGTGCTGATCCTTATATTTCTTCTCCCACAGAACCGTGAATGACGATGAGGTAGAGCAGCCCATCATTACGGATGACCTCGACGACAGTGTAGTTGTGATCTCCTCCCCTGAACCCTCACCAGCGATACCGGTAACACGTCCAAAGCGGAGGTATGAGATATCCACGTCAGGTATAAAGCGACCGAAATACGCGTCTGTTGCAGCGGTAATAGATCCCCAACCCTCAACCTCTTACGCAACAACAACCCCAGCAGCACCTAATATATCCCCTTATTCATCCGCCGCCCCCCGTTCTGTTAAGTCTACAATAATAGAGCCCCAACCATCAACCTCCTATGCAACAGGGCCCCCATCAGCAGCACCTAATATATCCACTAATTCCACCCCCCGTTCTGTTGAGGATGGTATAACGCTGGAATTGGTGCGATCCGCAGCCCCCACCCCAGCCTTGACTAGAAATCGGTATAGAGTCAGGGTCGACCCTAGAGTCATGTATAGCAGTGGAATTGAGCGCGGACTACGCCGGGTTGTAGAGCGTATTATAGAGTTTGCTCTTCAGAATCGTGACGAGCGTGAAGTCAGGACGAGTCTGTCCTTTGGATTCGGGTCAGATGACGGTGATGTAGACGATTATTGGGTGATAGTGCCATTTAGACGTTTGGCGGCTGAAGATGTAGAATATATATTAGGGCGTATAATGCAAGCCGCCCAAAGTAGTATAGCCTTCAATATGGACAACTTCACGGTAAATATTGACCATGTATACCGTGTTGCGGGTCATAGTGCCATACCGTATACTCTTAACTTCAATTCTCAAGCTATTTATAGACGGCATATAAACGTCGATCGTGGTTGCGGCTTTATAGCAGTACTCTTAGCACGTATGTTTACTGTACAAAATACACGAACTCAAAAAATTTGGTTGCCTACAGTCGTGGAGCATGCCGTAAACTAGCTGTAGACTGTGAACTTGAATTTGACTGTAATATGGGTCCTGAAGAGCTGAGAAGGGTAGAACAGGAAATGAATGTCCGCATAGTTGTGTTTGGGTTGGATGATCGTCGTAGGACTGTGTATGTTTTTAAAAGCTGTGTGAGAGATCGTACAAGGCCCCTACTTATTTTAGGATTGTCAGGGACAACGTATCTCCCCATCCGTAATATAAGGTGGCTTTACGCGAGTTATGACAAAAGTCGAAAATATGGGAGACATCATGATTTGTGTAAGGGGTGCCTCGAGTTTGCGGATGATATAGTGAGACATTGTAAAGAATGTCACATGGTATGTGAGCAGTGTAAAAGCACCAAATGTGAAAGCCGTGTAGTTGAAGCTGAGAAGAGAGACTGTGATGTGTGTAGACGCACATTTTCAATAATAGCTGTTTTGATTTCCATAAATCAATTGGCACGTGCAGGAAAATGAGAATCTGTGAATGTGGTATGTTTCACACAATGGATAATTGGGGAAAATTTAAGCACAAGTGTGACGTAATTCACTGTCCTACATGCCAGGAGGAATATAAGGCGGATGGAGTAAAGCATGTATGTTATATGAAAGATGCTAAGCCTAAAAATAACCCTTGTATAACTTTATACTACGATATAGAAACATATACGAACGCTGAAACCAAAGAGGTAATTCCACATTTACTTGTGAGCCAGACTATCTGTGATGAGTGTATGGATATCGAATGTGACGAGTGCCCCAAATGTGGTAAACGGACAACCGTTTTTAAAACGAATGTCAGCGATAGTCCTGTGAACTATTTGTGTCCTATATTGTCAAGTTAGCCGACAAGTTCAAAAAAATGACTGTGTATATTCTCGCCCATAACGGGGCAAAGTTTGACACGCAGTTCCTTTATAAGGAGTTGCTTGAACACGAATCCTCTGAGATATTTACAGGTGATCCATTGAAAAGAGGCACAAATTAATACAGATGCAGATAAGAGGCATGTACAATTTAAAGATACTTTATTATTCACACCTTGTAAATTAGCAAAGCTACCCAAGGTGATGGGAGTAGCAGCTGAAGTTTCCAAAGGATACTTCCCATACACTTTCCTCACCAGCGAGACTTTAAACTACGTAGCCCACCACCCCCCAAACATTATTTTGACTGTATGGATGAACGTGAAGACTTTGATCGATACTACGACAGTTTTAATGAAAGTAACCCTTATAATATAGCTGATGAATGTGAGCGTTATTGCGTGAATGATGTGCGCGTGCTTAGAGTATGTTTCCAGCCTTTAGAAGGATGACATAGCCCGTTTCAAATGCGATCCACTGCAAGTCGCAACCACCATCGCATCATTATGTTTTACGGTGTTCAAGAATAACTTCATGCCGAAAGACACCTTAGCCATTATTCACCGAAACAATCCCCGCAGTTACGGGCACAAGGCTATTTACTGGCTCATAACCTACAGCAACAGACAGGTGTATACATAAAGCACGCCCGCAACACGGGTGAAGTACCATTAAGATTAATGGACGTGTTTTTGGGTTGATGGGTTAAGTGAAAACCGTGGTCACTGGTGTGAAGACTGTGTACTCCTTTAACGGTTGCTGGTGGCATGGATGCCCCCGTCCAGTGCGGAGTCACCGGAGATATCAACGGTAGGTCTCCTGCCGACTGTCTTGCATCGACCCGCACCCGCGATCAACTTATAGGATCACAGTTCACTCACAAAGTCTTGTGGGAGCATGAATATGATGCACGGATGGAGACAGACGAGGTGTACCGTGAGGAAATAAAAGCGATCAAGCGTTCAATGGTGCTGGATCCTCTCAAATGTGGTGATAGCTTGTTTTGGAGGACGTACAAATCCTTTCAGACTATACTTCCCACCTACGGAGGGCGTGAAGCTCCATTACTACGATTTCTGTTCTTTATACCCATACGTGATGAGGAGCAATCCGTACCCCGTGGGTGCTCCTGAAAACTGGTGGGGCCTAGCCTACCATCCATCAATGAATTTTCAAAAAATTTGAATGATCGTTACTTTGGGATCTCTTTCGTAGACGTACTCCCCACGCAATTTATGGATGCCGATCTTACCTGTCGTTATCGACGACAAGCTCATGTTTCCCCCTGTGCGTGAAGTGCGCGGAAGAGGATAACGGCGAATGTAACCATATACCCCACCAGCGTAAGATCAGAGGCGTATATACAAGTCCTGAGTTGGCCCTAGCCGTGCGCCATGTTTTATAGAATACTGAAGATACATGAGGTGGAGGTTTCAGAAGCTACCCAACCTTTTCACACCATATATAAACACCTTTTTGAAGGATAAGGTTTGAGGCATCAGGGTATCCGCGAGGAGTTGATACCGAAGATGAAAAGTCTGCCTATATTCAACGTTACCGCGACCGCGAAGGTATACAACTTGATCGTGTCCAAATTGTAAGAATCCTGGCAAGCGCTTTAGTGCAAAGTTGTGTCTAAAACAGTCATGGGGAAAATTGCGCAGAATACCGGCAGAGGAGCATTCATTTGGCACAAAGTTATAGCGATGTCTGGGATTATGCCAATGCCCCGATAAAGAGGTCATGGAGATCGTAAATGTAGGTAATACTTACGTAATAAAGTACAACAACACTGAATTTGCCACAGATACCTCAAGGGTTAAAACATACCTGTGCCAGCTTCACAACAGCCTACGCCGTATAAAACTTTGGGGTCTATTGCATTCTCTTGGGCGGAGAGTATTGTATGCCGATACAGATAGCGTGATATTCACAGAGAGGGAGGGTGAATACATATGCCCACTATTGGGAGTTCCTCGGCGAGCTCACTGATGAGATCAAGGATGAGTATGGGGACAACGCATACGCCGACTCTTTTGCCTCAACAGGACCTAAGACTTATGGGGTACGGGTCAGGGTGGGGGATGAAATGAAATATATCGTGAAGGCAAAGGGTATTACGCTCAACCATGCGAATCGGGAGGTTGTTAACTTTGAGTCGTTGAAGGATCTAGTATGTTTGGATGAACAACCTCACCAACTAATTGTAGGCACCCACAATTTTCGGGCGCAGAAGCTGGGGGGCGTGAAGGAACTTAGGGGTACGATGGTGCCGTAACACCTATAGGAAACGTTACCAGTTACCTGGTACCTATGATACCGTACCCTTTGGATACCAATGATGCTTCTAACTCACACGTCTTGTATATAATCGTATCTATTTGTAAATATATATATATATATATATATATATATATATATATATACTTGAATATCTCGTTTATTAAATCGTATTTGTAAATATATATAACTTGAATATCTCGTTTATTAAATAAATCATGTTTCAAATAGCGTTTCACTTTCTCCTTTGTGTGTGTGTGTGTGTGTGTGTGTGTGTGTGTGTAGGTGAAAGTTCTAAGCTCCGCCCACTGTAAGACCGTGAGTCATGCTACTATCTGGGAGTCCCTGCGTGGTCAGTCGACCGCAGTAAGCCCGAGAGATCAGACGTGTATTCAGATCAGACGTGTATTCAAATGGCTACCTTTAATATTGCTTGTACAACGTTTACGAAATGGTATTCAGTAAAGTGCCAGGATGTGGTGGATACCGAAAAACTTCCTATTCATCCCTCCTATGCCTCTTTTAAAAACACATTGGATTGTGCGAAGTTCCAAGATGTACAAATACTCTACGGATGTTCTGGTGAGACCGTTGAAGGCTTTCGTTGCACAGACGATGTGCTGAAGTATACTGCAGAGCTAAACTTTATAAAGTCTCACATACACCGTGAAGTAAAAGAAACAACGCGTGCAGAAGAGAAGCAGCAGGTATGGATAATGAGTCTTGCTGATGGGTGGTGTGACAAGCGGTATTACGTCATGCTACACCATGTCGTCGATTACTCATACCCTACGACTGGAAATGTGAATCTCGTGATCATGGACAATCTTAAGTATTTTTATCACTATATTAACGTATATCATGATGAGGTTCGTAGTGAGGTTGTGGCTAGTGCCCTGCGTGAATTTTTAACAGAGTTTAGAGACGAGTATCGTTTGATGGGCAGAAAGGAAAAATATGAACATATGTTCCTCTCAAATAGTGCGCCTGAGTGTGGAGATGTTTAGTAAAATGTTCCTAGTTCTTATCCAAAATGTCTGGTGCGTAGGCTGGTAGTGATATTCTTGTACCGGTACAACAATTCGACTCGCGGAACAAGCCCATTCACGTATCATCGAGTCAGCCGCCCGTCGAACCATTCCTGCCTACCTGCGTGCCTCACACGGCTCATAGTTATCTCAGAGCTTGAGCCGAGTGGACGTGCGCTCTTCGAATACGATGGAACTTCCTTTGAGCAGCATTCTCAACGCCTCGTACGATGTGTCCGTGACGAAATCGTTGCGCGTGTTCAGGCGTAATTCCGGTACCATTAGCTATGTACTGGAAACGGAATGTAGACCGACAAACAAACGGGTTTATTTAAGTATCGAGGAGATGAATAGAATCTTTGTGATAGTTGAGAAGTGGAGTGAAGATCGTTATAAAATACCTGCTAACGTAGGTACAAGAAGAGAGCAGATTAGTGACGCACCCTCATACGCCGTTGTATGTACGTTGTGTATAAATAACGATCGGCCGTGCATTGATATAAGGCTGATGTGGAAGAATGCTTCTGATAATAACGCTCTTATTCCTACGCGAAACCGTTTCATCCTCGACAGAATGTTTGAAATCGTCGGATTCCGTAAACTGAAACCTATATTAGACGCGCGTGTTACGGATATGTTTTATTTTGATACAGTACTTGAATACGCATACACTGCTCTGCTCGATGGGTTTACCGAGTGTAGGGCTGGTGAGAATGGTCTAGTGCTGGATGTTTATTTAAAAAGTTTAGACTCTTTGAAATACCATGAACTTTGGTACAAAGCAATTGATCGGTACAAGGCTGAGCTCACCTACACCGTTCACCCTGAAGAACTATTTCTTTATATAACGCGCAGTTGTCGTAACGATTTAGAAGATTATTTCAATTGCCGCTATGTTGAGTGAGTTCACGATTGAAAAGCTCGAGTCGGTAGAAATAAACCCTCGATTGGAAAAGCGTTCTTATAAACTTGTGTTTAATAATGTAGCTAACGATGAACTCTTTGTGCGTGCTTTTGATTGTATTCTAGACGTGTTTAAAGATGACTTACCAACCGGTTGTAAAGTGGGAACAAAAATAGTACTGAACGATATGAAAGCCCTTCATATCGAATACAGGTTTCCCTATACTTTAAGCGGTGAAATATTATTAAGCCGCATATACTGCGTAATGCAGAGCAATAATGATGTAATTGTAAACTCGATTAAGACCGAGTTTAGTATTTTGAAAAAAAAGTGAATTGTATATATATTTTGCTTGACATTTCCCCGATTATACGCATATTTCTATTGATTTGTGTTATATATATATATATATATATATTTTGCGTGATATTTCTCCTGTACTGTTATGTACATATTTCTATTGAAGTGTATATTTATTTGAAATGTATATTTTATTTTATATATCACCATAATTGTGTGTGTGTGTGTATATTTCTCCTGTACTGTTATGTACATATTTCTATTGAAGTGTATATTTATTTGAAATGTATATTTTATTTTATATATATATCCATAATTGTGTGTATATATTTCTGTTATACGCATATTCCTCAAATGTATATTTATTTTCTATATATTTATAATAAAAAGAATGATGCAATGTTGTTTATTGTTATGCCTTCTACTACCGGTATTCGAAATATAATAATGTATACAACGGTATTGCGGTATCTGGCAATATTTAAGCCTTCTAAGCCAACTGGCTGATTAGGAGTCTATAATAGTGTATACAATGGTATCTGGCAACTCTGTCTTCGGAATACATGGCGCTATCTGGCAACTCATTTACAGCCAACTGGCTGATTAGGCGTATATAATAATAATGTATACAATAATACTGCTAAAAAGAGGTATCTGACAACCATTTACAGCCAACTGGCTGATTAGGAGTCTATAATAATGTATACAATGGTATCGCGGTATCTGGCAACTCAAGCCATTTACGCCAACTGGCTGATTAGGAGCCTATAAAACAACGCCAACTCGGCTGAAGTCTTAATGTGCACTTGGCTCCTGCCAGGTGAACACCTCTCCTCCTTTCTCTCCTCCTCCTTTCTCTTGGGGGATAACGCCGCCTCCAAGTTTCCCCCCCACCCCCTTTGCAACAACCCCCTTTGCAACAACCCCACCCCTTTGCAACAACCCCCTTTGCAACAACCCCACCCCTTTGAAATTACATAATAACTGCAAATTCTTGCACTCTCCCCTTTTGCGGCTATACTACTGATGTAATATATATAGACTTTGCCAAAGCGTTCGACAAGTGTGACCATGAAATCATAATACATAAACTGAAGTATATGGAAATAGCAGGAAAAGTAGGGAAATGGATATATAATTTCCTCAGTGAGTGGCAACAAGTCATTACAGTACAAGGAGTATCTTCATCAGAATCAGAGGTCCTCAGCTCAATACCACAAGAACAGTATTAGCTCCGCTACTCTTCATAATCACGCTAACTGACATAGATGAGGACGTTATCAGAGAGAGCACAGTAACATCCTTTGCGGATGACACAAAGATCAGTAGAAAAATAAGAAACCCAGAAGATATAGGATCTCTACAAACAGACATGAACAGAATCTACAAGTGGGCGGAAGACAACACTATGAAGTTTAACACTGAGAAATTTCAGCTGTTACGGTACGGAAAAAGAGAGGACCTAAACTCCATGGAATATTATACCCCAAATGGACAGGAAATTCAGAGAAATTCTAAAGACTTAGGGGTTGCAATGACTGATGATGCGAAATTTGAAAAACAAAATAAGATAGCAGTAAACAGAGCAAAGAGAGTAACGGAAAATACTGAGAACCTTTAAACGAAGGGATAGGAATATAATGATTCCTCTACTGAAAACATTGACCATACCCAAATTGGGATACTGCTCGGTCCTAACATGGCCACATAAAAAAGAAGACATTAGACAACTAGAAGGGATTCAGAGAAGCTTCACAGCCAAGATCAAGGGGTGCAAAGAACTAAACTACTGGGAAAGGTTACACGAATTAAACCTATATTTACTGGAAAGGAGGGGAGAGCGAGATAAACCATCATTTACACTTGGAAAATAATGGATAAACTAGTCCCTAATCTTACTCTGAACCCTGTAACTCCCCAAACAACAGTGGAAAGTAGAAAAAGAAGACGTTGTCGTGTTCCCAAATTAAAGGCGAGAGAGGGAACATCCTTAACCCTGAAAGAAAATAGTTTTGTTGTGAGAGGACCAAAACTGTTCAATCAGCTGCCCAAAGACCAAAGGAACACGAGTGGTGTTGCAGTGGACATCTTCAAAAGAAGATTAGACGCTTGGTTCAGAACAATCCCCGATGAGCCGGGCGTACCTGGCTAAGTGAGGTGGAGAGTACAAGAAACCAACTCACTACTTCACCAGGCCAACTCGAGAGGAGGGGCGACAAATTTGACGCTCGTGAAATGAGGAATCATCGAGCGGAACATGTGAAATGTTGAAGGGTATATATATATATAAAGGGTGATCCAGAGAAATGGGACCCAAAAGAAACCCCTGTAACTCTTAAAGTATAAGTCCTTTTATAAAATCATACGCATCATTCGAAAGAGGATAGTTACAAGTTTGTACAAGATTGTATAGGTTTTGACAATACAAGACAAGATAAGATACAAAACAAAATAAAAGTGTTAGGTAAAACTAACCCTTCAAGATGACTGTATGGACTGTGGAACAGCTGCGTTTCATAACTGAGCAATATTATGAGCATGGAAGAAGTGTAGTTTCAGCTCAAAGATCTTTCAAGACAAAAGTGTCGTTTCTGGGCAACAGAAAATCCATTGAATATTACCGAAGTCCCGTTGCATAGTCAGCGTGTAACTGTTTGGTGTGGTCTTACTGTATCTCAGATCATAGGGCCGTACTTTTTCGAGGATTCCACCGTAAACACGGTCACTGTAAATGGTGATCGCTACGAAAAAATGTTGACCGATTTCCTTATTCCTAAATTAAGAGATCTTTGTCTAGAAATCCACTGGTTCCAACAAGACGGAGCTACCTGCCATACCACGAGGAACTGCATGGCAGTTTTGCGTCAAACGTTTCCAGGCGAGTTAATCTCAAGATTTGGAGACGTTGAATGGCCCGCAAGGTCTCCGGAGTTTCCTCCCTTAGATTATTATCTCTGGGGATATTTAAAGAGTAGGGTCTACAGAAATAACCCAACGACCTTGCAAGAATTGAAGGCCGCCATCACAAATGAGATACAGGCCATACCACCGCACACTCTTGCAAAAGTGATGCAGAACTTACAAGCGAGAACACTGGAATGCTTGGCAACTAATGGAGCACATTTGAAAGGAGTCATTTTTAAAAAATAAATATTTCATAATAAACTTGTAACTCTGCTCTTTCGAATGATATATAGTTTTTGAAAAGAATTAAATATTAAGAATATTTGGCTTTTTTTTATGGGTCCCATTTATCTGGATCACCCAGTATATATTATATATTATATATATATATATAATATATATATTATATATATATATATATATATATATATATATATATATACAGTGTCCCAAAACAACGTATACATTTTTTAAAAATTTATAACAGGAGAACCCACTAACAGATTCAGATGATTTTTATTTCTTTTTATAGCCTATAGCCTAAGGAGATACAAAAGCGAAATTGTTAACAGCCTTGGCTAGCCCAAGGAGATACAAAATCGAAATTAGTAATAGCTTTGCCTGCCTACAGTAAACATGGAAAATGGAAGTGTGCGCTTATCATTTGAGCAACGAAAATGGATACTAAAGTCGTATTTTAAAGTTGAGAAGATATCAAAGGTTCAACAACAGTGGAGAGAGAATTTTGGAACTAATCCTCCAACTCGACTTACCATTTCACGTATCTGTGAGAAATTTGAAGTATACGGTACTGTGCATGATGTGTACAAGCAAGCGACTGGGCGTCCAAAGACATCAACAGATGCTAACACTTCTGATGAAGTGCTACAGGTATTCAGCCGATCACCAAGAAAATCTGTGAGACAATGTGCTCGTGAAACAGGGAAAAGTAAGACAACTGTCCACAGAATTCTGAAGAATGCTAAATGGAAATCTTACATCCCGAGATTATTACATGCCTTGAATGAGGATGATCCGGATCGCAGAATCCAGTTTTGCGAATGGTTTCGAGTAAAAAACACAGAAGATGGCCAATTTGCGGACAAAATTGTGTGGTCTGATGAGGCTACATTTAAGTTGAATGGTATAATTAATTGTCATAATTGCACATACTGGTCACAAGAAAATCCCCACATTTATGTGGAACGACATGTAAATTTACCGGGTATAACTGTCTGGTGTGGTTTTTCTTCCAAAGGTTTGGTTGGTCCATTCTTTTTCGATGGTACAGTTACCGGCCATAGCTACCTCAACATGCTTCGGGGAAAAGGTTTTCCTGCAATTCGACAGTTATACGGAGATGAGGACATTTACTTTCAACAAGATGGAGCACCTCCTCATTACCATCAGGATGTCAGGAACTACCTTGATGAAACATTTCATTATCGGTGGATCGGACGACGAGGTAGTATCGAGTATCCACCACGTTCACCAGATTTGAACCCACTTGACTTTTTTTATGGGGTCATTTGAAAAATGAAGTATACAGTAGAAGACCTACATCACTTGAACAACTAAAGAGCACAGTTGAAGAAGCGTGTAGAAATATCCCTACAAACATTTTTGTTGAAGTCTGCCAATCAGTGAATCAAAGAGCGCAGTGGTGCATTGATGTCAATGGTCGACATTTCGAACACTTACGTGTTTAAAACAAATTAAACTATCTATTATTTCGAAGTTGTATATTTTACCTATAAAAAGAAATAAAAATCATCTGAATCCGTTAGTGGGTTCGCCTGTTATAAGTTTTTTAAAAATGTATACGTTGTTTTGGGACACTCTATATATATACATACAGTGGTGGGCACGCGCAACAATTTTTTTAGCGCCGCAACCGCAACCGCAACTCTGCTGAAATAGTTGCGCCGCACGCGCAAGCGCAACCCTTTTCAAAAAGTTGCGCCGCAAGCGCAAGCGCAACCAAAAATGTTGCGTCGCAAGTTGCGCCGCAACTTTTTGCGGCGCAACTGCCCACCTTTGCATTTAACGTATATCTGCAGTGGTGGGCACGCGCAACAATTTTTGTAGCGCCGCAACCGCAACCGCAACTCTGCTGAAATAGTTGCGCCGCACGCGCAAGCGCAACCCTTTTCAAAAAGTTGCGCCGCAAGCGCAAGCGCAACCAAAAATGTTGCGCCGCAAGTTGCGCCGCAACTTTTTGCGGCGCAACTGCCCACCTTTGTATACATATATATACACTGTATTGTACATTTATTGTTTAGAACAGGGGTCACCAACCTGGGCGGTAGCGCCCACTAGTGGGTTCACATTAAAGGTAATTAAACATTTATTTCATTATTTATTTTATCGATTGTTTATTTATTCTTTTTGAACTCAGGTGGGCGATAAGCTTTTTTAATTTTCAAAAAATCGTTAAAGTGGACGGTGAACATAAAAAGGTTGGTGACCCCTGGTTTAGAACATATAAATGACATATGCAAAGAGACTTCAGTGTTGCGGGCAAAGTTTTTCGTCCAGACAGGTGTAATTTAAGTGATTCACGATTTGAAAATTTAATGTTTATTAAATGTAACCACTAACAACAAGTCATCAATATCTTTTTTCAAAATACAATGTTTTGTAGATTTTTTGACAGTATTATATCATATGGCAATGGAAGTAATGGAGTGTATTTGTATTTGCTTATGTGTATTTGACCCCATCCCTGTTTAGAACACCCTGTATATATATATATATATATAATATATATATATATATATATATATATATATATATAATATATATATATATATACTGTGTATATATATATATATATATATATATATATACACACTAGAGAAACTGGAAACACGCCAAACAAGAGGATAACAGACCACAAACAAGCGATCCGCACCAACAATACTTCAAACGCCATTTACAACCACAGCAGAAACACAGGACATCAAATCAACTCCAAGGAGGGTCACGTCATCCTTAACGCACCACATTACCCAACGAGGCTTCTCTACGAATCAGCCCGTATACAACACACAAAAAACTTCAACCTGAGTGAACACGGACAGACATGAAAATATCATATATAACCATTTAATTTACTCTTCAATAAACAAAAGCACCATTGGAAAATCCAAACAACGAGTCGTACATACCAACCTCCCTTCACACCGTATTCATTTATTTATTTTATTTTATTTAGTTCATTTTTCATGCATTCAGTGAGTTTGTTAACGACACACAATTCTCACTTCACAAGCTTGTGAGCATAACAACTGACGGATCACCTGCTATGACTGGCCGCTCCAATGGGTTCATCGCCTTGTGCAAAAGTGACAAAAGGTTTCCAAACTTCTTTAATTATCACTGCATAATTCACCAACAAGCATTTTGTGGTAAAATGTTGAATATTAAAGACATTATGGATATTTCCCATAAGATTGTGTGTTCTATTCGGGCGAGAAGTCTACAGAGGCGTCTCTTCCGGTCTCAGCTAGAAGAAAATGAAGCAGAACACATTGACCTTTTGTTGCACACTGATGTCAGGTGGCTAAGTAGAGGTAAATTCCTGCAGAGATTTAGGGATCTCTTACCTGAAATTAAAGGCTTTCTGAAGTTAAAAGAAATATATTACAAAGAGTTGGAAGACGAAGTGTGACTGTTAGATTTAGCATTTTTGACTGACACCACTGCTTCTCTAAATCAGCTAAACTTAGAGTTGAAAGGTAAAAACAAAACTATTGCTGAAATGATTACCTCAGTGAATGCTTTTAAACAAAAACTAGAACTGGTATCCTCACAGCTGCAGCGACACCAACTGCGGAACTTCAGAAATATGATGTCAGAGCTGGAAAGTCAGGGGAAAGAATGCGACCAGTTTGACAGTGTTCGATACATTGAACAGTTGCAGAATGTTATTACAGAGTGATACAGACTTCAACAGACGGTTCCAAGACTTAGCAACACTAGAATCTGTAGCAACATTCATGTGCTTCCCATTTGGTACAAACTTTGACATTGATGATGTTGCATAAAAAATGGTCTTATTGTTTAATATGGACATATCTGCAATCGAGAATGAAATTTTGACTGCGAAACGACATTCAAATCAAATCCAGATCTTCAGAAGGAAACTTTTGACACCTACTTCTTGAAGAAAAGTATTCGAATGTCAGAAAAAGTGCCATGCACTTGACAGCATTTTCTGGATCAACCTACCTTTGTGAGTCAACGTTCTCACACATGAATATCATCAAATCAAAATACCGAGCCACTCTGACAAATGATCACCTGGATGCTTGTTTGAGGCTAGCAATCAGCAGCTACAATCCGGACTACACACGGCTTGCTGATGCCATGCAGTGCAAATCATCACATCAGTAAAGTAAGCTCTTCCTATTCCAGTATACCTAATTTCTAATAAGTTTGGGGGTTAAAATTTAATGAAACATATATCTGTGTGCATTTGGCAATATATTTTTATATTCACTTCATTTTATTCTTGGTTATTCTCTCTCCATCTCTCTCTGTATATATATATATATATATATATATATATATATATATATATATATATATATATATATATATATATATATATATATATATATATTATACAGGGTGTTCCATAAGTCCGGCATCATAGGAAAAATAATAAAAAAAGGCAAAACAAAAGCTTTTATTTACAGAACGTGCTCAATATGTCCACCATTGTTTTCAATACACAAATTCAGACGTGATACCCAGTCAGCAAGCACACGGTGAATGATGTCAGGAGTAATGGTGTTACATGCCCCAATAATGCGCTGCCGCAAATGTTCAACACTCCTAATTTTCTCTGCGTATACCAGCGCTTTCAAGTGACCCCAGAGATAAAAATCTAGTGGCGTGAGATCTGGGCTTCTAGCTGGCCATTCCACAGGCCCTCGACGTCCTATCCAATGACCAGGGAATTGTTGGTACAGGTATTCCCTTACTTGGGTGCTGTAATGTGCAGGAGCGCCGTCTTGCTGGAACCATGTTGGGAAATTTCTTCTTCGTTCAAGACACTGGGAAATGCTTCTTCCTTGAGCATACGTAGGTAGGTGCCACCAGTGACATGTTCATCGAAAAAGAGGGGGCCTATGATGCGATCCTTCCAAATGCCACACTATACCATCACCCGAGATGCACCTTGTTCCTTTGAAGAGGTATACCAGTGAGGGTTGTTTTGAGACCAGTAACGGGTGTTCTGTCGATTTACCTCACCATTTCCATAAAAAACAGCCTCGTCACTGAACAGAATGGTGGACGGGAAATTGGCATCCAGAACATATTGTTCCGTAGCCCATTCACAAAATTCCATCCGCCGGTCGGGATCATCTTCGCTTAATTTCTGTAGGATCTGAAGTTTATATGGATGCCATTTGTGAGCCTGAAGAATGCGATGGATGCTACTTTTCAACACTCCTGTCTCGGCAGACAATCGCCAAAGAGACTTATTGGGACTTGTGTTAAAATGAGCCAGGATAGCAGTCGCTGTATCATCGTCAGTGGACCTCCTTGAAGGTCCACTGCGTGGTTTATCTTTTATGGATCCTGTTTCCTTAAACTTTGCAACAAGTCTGCTAACACAACTCTGTGTTATTGGCTCGCGGTCTGGATGCAGTCTGTTAAATTCAGCAGCGGCCTCTCTTTGACTCCGATTTCCTATGAGTAGAATTATCTGGATTCGTTCTTCCTTGCTCACAGACATTATGGCCTGTAGAAAGAAAAATATGAATTATGGTTTGTAGAAATAGAAAAATATGAATTTCTCCTATGATGCCGGACTTATGGGACACCCTGTGTATATATATATATATATATATATATATATATATATATATATATATATATATATATATAACTGGGTTGGTGGATCGTATAGGGCAGTGGTTCTTAAACTTTTTGACCCCGTTACCCCTTTTCCTGATCTCAACTAATCTCATTACCCTACACAAACTTGCGATGCCGAAATTGTAAAGAAAGTGGAAAAATTAATTACTGAAAATAACTGAAATTACTTTGAAACTTTGAAACTCTTTGAAAGGAATTTTTTTTGCAGATTGTTTAGTATACTCGATCACGGTCCTGAATGAACAATTTTTAGAAATCGAGTATACTTGACCATGGTCCTCAAAGGGTTAATCGTCTCTTTCGTGACTCGGACATTAATGTTGAAATTTTTACCATATTAAAAATTGCTCCATTACCCCCGGAAATACCCAAATTACCCCCTTGGGGGTAATTACCCCCAGTTTCAGAACCTCTGGTATAGGGAGAACTTTGGAAAAAGTAGATCCCATCTCAGTAAAGTCTGGCCACCCCTGCTCCAAAGTGTAAGTGGACTGGTCTGCATTGTTCACACAACTCAAATACCTGGAAAAAGAAAAAAAATGTCAATGAATCACATATAAATTCAATTAATCACACAAAAATAAAATTTGTATTACAATATGTACATTTTGTAGGGGGTGACGGGACTTTTCAAACACCCTGTAGATACTGATCAGTAATGACTAATGAGGTTACATTTTGTAATGATTCTATTTTGGGTTAACCAATTGGGGCATTGAATTTCATTGCGGATTGTACTGCAATTAAATTCTAGGAAAATTACTCATGTACTCGCAATATAGACATAAGTAACACTTCAATTTATAAATTTGTCGAATATTTAAATACTGTAAATATCAATATCATCATACAATATAAATTTAATTTCTTTGCAAACAGACGAGTGTCCCATCAATCTGTGAATAGCAGTGGGGAGTCACGTTAGTTCCAAGGGATAACAATTCTAATTGGTTTAGAACAACATAATCACAAACCTTGTGACATCCTTAAATATTCCAATTCAATTTATTTTATTTTAATTCAATATTAATTTAAACCTGATTTAATTTCAACTTAAATTTTAATTAAACTTCATTTTATTTAAATTTCAATGAAGCTTTAATTATAAAACTTTCAATAAACAATTAAGCGCCATTCTCATAGCGCTTAAATATTGTTCCAATTGAAACGAAATTATTGAAAATTAACTTTGAATTTAAAACAAGTAACGAAGTAAACTCTATAGAGTTAAAATTCGGACGTTACGAATTTAACAGATCAATCAACCTGTCCGCCATACGGGAATTGGGCTTCGATGTAAACGGATTAAACCTGTCCTCTCATCTAAACATATCTCGCCAAAAACGAATTACCACCGAAGAGGTTAT
Organism: Bathynomus jamesi; assembly: GCA_023014485.1. Classification (NCBI taxonomy): domain Eukaryota; kingdom Metazoa; phylum Arthropoda; class Malacostraca; order Isopoda; family Cirolanidae; genus Bathynomus; species Bathynomus jamesi. Next base: position 213,209 of record JAJOZX010006069.1, read on the forward strand.
CAGGACTCAGAAACATCGTGAAAACGCATAAAACGAGCGATCGACAGCAAACCGCGAAAACATCAACCAGGATACCATCAATAAATTGACTGAATCATTGCCACGGAGAATGACTGCTGTACTGGATACAAAGGGCAGACATACAAAATTTGAGATTATAGCAAGGCTTCCCAACCTTGGGTCGCGAAGGTCATAGTTGGGGTCGCTAACCGTTCTGATAATTTTTGTATTTTCAATTCTCTTCCTACGCCCGCCGATAAGACATTTTTCAATCATGAATGTAGTTGCATATAACAGTTGAAATCCGGGCCCTTCCCACACATAATAAAGGCTGTGCTTACGAAGTGTATGTAATAACTTTTAGCGAGTTTGTCGAACTTCGACCAGTGTTTGGGGTCGTGAATTGTGTGAATATGATTTCTGGGGTCGCACATGATAAAGGCTGGGAAACCCTGAACTTCAACTTGTTCTGAAAATAAGGCATGAAATTTGTGCTTGCAAAAGACAGTTACATGCTATGTATGTACGGGAAAGCATTAACACTGTCCTATTTAATATGTACAGTATATATTTCTTGTTACACTTCATGCATGTCCTGTATATGTATAAATGGAACAGTAAATTCTATCGTATTTTATTTATGGTCCAATTTGTGTTCCTGAATATTATTAACTTCCTTTTGTTATCAAATTAGGATTTAATAAAGTTTCTTTGATATATACTGTGTATATATATACACACACACACACACACACACACAGATCAAATTATATTTCATAAATTAATATACATATTCAGGACGTCAAAATGAGCAAAAAAGTTCCTATGAACAAATCGGCAATCGCTTCGTTTCCGAGATACATTGCTTTTTTGCAGAGGACGATCCAATTAAAATGAAAGTCATTAAAATTTATAAAAATGGTAGTTGTCTGGTTGTTTAGATAGCTATTTTTCTTTTGTTTTGATAGTATTTTGTTAATTGTCATTTTAGAAAACAAAATGATTTCCTTCATTTCATGTGTCACTCTCATGTAATGTTACAGAGCGTTATGGAGCAGTATTCTTTTTAAAAAAATTAAAAATCTTGTTTATGCAAAGGGAAATTAATAACGTAGATGAATTGTGGCAACGTGTTGAAGATTGTTGAGAAACAATACGCAACCATGTAGGTGTTTTCGTATGCGGCAAATCAACGACGGGTTGAAGCATGTACTCTGATACAGGGAAACCATTTTGAACACTTGCTGTAAATAAACTTTAATAAACTTTAATGACTTTCATTTTAATTGGATCGTCCTCTGCAAAAAAGCAATGTATCTCGGAAACGAAGCGATTGCCGATTTTTCATAGGAACTTTTTTGTTCATTTTAACGTCCTCAATATGTATACTAATTTACGAAACATAATTTGAGAACACCCTGTGTATATATATATATATATACACACACACACACACACACCTTTGGTTTGCTTCCGCCCGAATTGTTTATTCTGACGAAGGTCAAGCTTTTCACTCCACCTTAGACCTACAGTTTAACGTGGAATCCGAACCACGCCCCACCAGCAGCCCAGCGTCTTAACCACTAGGCCACCCAGGGTACCCATTTATCTTTCAACCACTTTCTTTATTGTGTGGAAGGATGAACAGCTGGGTTTTGCTGCGCGCCGCCTGCCGTCACCGGGTCTCGATCCCGGGGCCGATGGATTCGTTGACGCTAACCACTACACCATCGAGGCATATATATATATATTATATATATATATATCAGTGGCGATTTCTTAATGAATGCAACGCATGCAATGCATGTGTTAAATATGTTCTCTTTTCAGATCTAAGTAAGGATTATAATTGACAAAAATAATTTTCAGAAACTAAAAATAGTCTAAGGCTTCAATCACGCATGTACTGGCTATTGGGCGGTGTAAACAAAATTATGTCTTATTTCATTAGACAATTAAGAACATTTTTCTGTACACAGATCGAAATACTTGTAGCTAAAGCATTCACTAATTCAGTCTGGGTACAGAAAAATGTTCTTAATTGTCTAGTGAAATAAGACATGATTTTGTTTACACCGCCTTGCCTTGGGCAATTTTTTAAGGAGACTTCTCACTATCCATAAGATTTTTTTTTTGAGCCTCATAGCTAAATTCAAAAGGCAATATGTTTTAAAATATGGTTAGAAAATTTACTTAATATTTTTACTAAAAATAAATAAAAAGCTTTGTTCTGATTTTTTTTAATTAATGAAAATAATACGGCATGCATTCAGTTTTATAGGTGCATTCACCAAAAAGTAACATCTGGCAATTCTGACAAGGCTTCTTTCCAGTACCACCGCCGCAAGCATCCACTTGTGTTCGGTGTTCCCTTTTGTGCTTTAATTATTTTGGATAATCAGTTAAATAAATTATAGCATTGTAGTGCCCATAATGACTGACGATGTGTTTAATCAATTGAAGACTAGAAGATTTTACTCACTCTCTTTTGATGAGAAAAAGCGCATATTGAATAATGGCAGACCAATTCCACATTTGAATTTAAGCAAAGAAAATAAAGGCTTCACTAGGAAATTTAATCCTAAGCTGTATGATGATGTTCCCTGGTTATGTGGAAATATTTCAAATAACAAATTGTACTGTTGGTCGTGTTTCCTATTTTCAAGAGATAACTCTGTGTGGAATTCTGTTAGTCGTGGATACGACGATTTAAACAATTTACATACTGCAATTTCTCGCCATGAAAAATCTCTTGCTCACATAAATGCATTTGTTGATCTTAAAACATTTGGAAAGTCAGAAAGAATTGATTTAATACTCGACAAGCAGAAATCAGTTGCCATTTCCAGACATAACGAAGAAGTTAATAAGAATCGAGAAATTTTGAAACGTTTGATTAGGATAACATGTTTTTTAGGTATGCAAGAATTAGCATTTCGCGGTCACAATGAAGAAGAAAACGCTGACAATAGGGGTAACTATATTGAATTGGTATTTTGTATGGGAGAATTCGATGAAAAGCTTCAAAACCATTTAAAAACTGCGACTGTTTTTAAGGGAACATCATCTGCTATTCAGAATGACATAATTCAATCTATTAGTGCAGTTATGTTAGAACAAATAAAACGTGAGCTTATCGACTGCATGTATGTGGCGATTTTATTAGATGAAACATCTGATGTCAGCTGTTTTTCTCAACTCTCTACTGTTGTTCGTTATGTTAATAAACATGGAGAGATTTGTGAACGATTTATAAAATTCAATGACGTCAGCAATGATAGAAGTGCAGGAGCGATTTCTGATTTATCTATAAGGCAACTAGGTGAACTGGGCTGTTTGAAAAAATTAGTTGCTCAAACCTACGACGGTGCTGCTGTTATGGGGAGCGATCTTAATGGAGTACAAACAAAGATTAGAGAAACTGTACCAGAGGCTATTTTTCTTCACTGCTACGCCCATAAACTTAACCTTGTTTTATCCCAAGCTGTCGCTGAAATTTCCGAATGTAATAATTTTTTTTCAGCATTAGGAAGTTTGTCATCATTTTTCAGCAGTTCAACTAAGCGAACTTCAATGCTTGACAAAGTTGTTGGAAAGCGTTTCCCTAAACTGGCTCCAACGCGGTGGAACTATTCATCTCGTCTAGTTGAAAGAGTTAAGGAAAATAAAGAAAACCCAAAGAAATTTGATGAAAAAACAAAAAATAGTGCACGCGGATTGCTTGCTGGTATCGATACTTTCGATTTTAATTTTTTATTAGAAGTATTTTCTTCAATTTTTCCTTTTACTGAATATCTATTTAATGTGCTGCAAACAAAATCTATGGATATTGTGTATAGCTCAATCACCGTTGAAAGCACTATGAAAAAAATCAAACAAATAAGGGATACAAAATTTGCAGATATGTGGGACTTGATAACAGAAAGATGTGGTGAACCTGTATGTAAAAGGAAACAGAGTCTTTCTCCACAAGAGAAGTATAGTCAACTATTCATGAAATATTCGATAATATACTTCTTCAAATGAAAGAGCGTTTCAGTTCAATGGAAAAATTGGAATTCATTGAGCTTTTAGATTGCAAAAAATTTGAGTTCTATGATGTTACTTTCCCAGAGAGAGCTTTTGAATCTTTGAAAAGAAGCTACAATTCATTTTTTGAGTTTCCTCGTCTCCGTTCTGAATTGTGTGTTTTATATTCGCACAAATCTTTTACCAAAAAGAATGTTGCTGAGCTCCTAAAATATCTACTGGAAAGCGAAATGCACAAAGGTCTTAAGGAAATATATAAATTGACGAATTTGATTCTAACTATACCAATATCGACAGCAAGTGTTGAGCGATCATTTTCTGCGCTTAAAAGAATTAAAAGTTATTTACGGAGTTCCCAAAGTGAAGAAAGGCTATCTAATCTTGCCTTAATTTCAATTGAAAAAAATTTCCTCAAGAAGCTTATGGAGAATCGAGAGTACTTTTACAATTTGGTCATCGAAGAATTTTGCAGGAAAACTAGGAGAGCAGAATTTCAATTCAAATAATGCTTCACAATTATTTAAGGTAAATTTTAAATTTGTATCTTTTTCTTTAGATCAATTCGGTAACTACTATATATAAATATGTCTAATTTTTTGTTCGCATATTTAAGCCTAACATTAAATGAACTTTCCTTCAAAGAGGTCCCCAAAAGTTTGTAAAACACCTTTAACTTGCTAAGTTCAATGTAAACAATATGCAAAGTTTGGGCAAGAGGGTTAGGCGGATGTTTTTCTTCCATTCCATAACATTGCATGCCTGAACAAAAATGTCACGAGTCGCCACTGATATATATATATATATATATATATATATAAAGTCGCACATATATATGCGACTTAGTTGTGGCTTGGTTGTGACCGGCCGAAATTAATTAGCCTTTTTAAACACTGTTTTATAATTTTTTTTCTTGCGGGTTTGGGTGATCTTATATTGTTGTGGTGAATGCAATCAAAGTTTATATAATGATACCTGCTGAACTTAGACTTTCTGTTATTAACATTTTAATTAAACGTCTTTCATTTTTCGAGGGAGTCTTTTTATAACTATAAAAATGCTGTGATTAAAGGCCATAAAACAAAATTGTAGTTGGACTTTTTATATAAGTGTCTAAATAACAAGATTTTACCTAAATCTTTGGCTTTTGGTTCTACTCAGGTTGACCCTTCAGATCCTTTTCCGCCTTGGGCTGAACACGTTTTAATTAATAGGATTAATTCGGTTAAGTTTTCCAAACACGAAGCTGTTTACAGGGTGAGAACCACGTTTGAGGCTTTTTTGAGAGCGATTAACCCTTTTCCTAATTTTAACAATTTTACACTTAGGAAGATTTTAGATTATGTTCATTCTTGAAAATTTTTTTCTTTGGTGTCAGTTAAACAAGACCTTGACTCGAAGTTTGATAAACTATTCAGGAACAGTCCATGGTTTAAATTTAGCAATTTGGACTCTGTAGTCGATCTTACAAATGTACATCTTTCTGATTTGGAAAAAGCTGCCTTGAGGTTCGGTTTGAAATTTTCCTTTACTGCGAATGCCAGTTGTTTGGTTAGCTTTTAAAGCCCGTTCTAGTACTTTGCCAAATAATACAAAGCCTCTAATCTTAATTTATTTAGTCTGAAGGGATTTCTTTTAAATTAAATTTTTCACTCTTTGGGTAAGGGCTCTAGGTTTCCCGAGAGTTTGTTGGATGCCCTTTCCAGACTAAAGAATAACTCGAACCTTATGCTTATGAAGACTGATAAGGGAAATAAAGTAGTTATCCTGAATACGTGTGATTACATCGCTAAAATGAATGTCATGTTGGCCGATGAATCCGTTCATTCCAAAGTTAGCAATGATCCACTAAAAACTTCCCAGGCTTCTTTTAATAAGGAGTTGGGAAGAATCCTTGCGGATTCTCCCAACTTTTTCAAAGATTTGAATCTTATTTGCCCCAGCTTCTTTATAAGGGGTTCCAAAAAACCTTAGCCCCCCCCCCCCCCATTTGCAGCTTACATGTTTACTTATATCGAAATAGTTTTTAGTGATTATAAAAATATATAAAATTCTTTATTTATTGCAGGTATTAAAATTACTCTAGCTGATAAAGTGATAATATAATGGCTTCTCAATTAATTGGTGATTCGGAGAGGCAACGTGTGATAGATCGCATACGAGCAATAACATTTCGGGAAGCTCGTGATGCTGGAGCCACCTTTATAACACGTTCATGGGTTGCCAAAAAGTTGCGAAGAAGTGAGGACTTTGTCAAAAGAAATTGGAATAAAACTTTGGATGAATATGAAATGGATACAACCAAATCTGGGCGCCCAAATTTGCCACTCTCTCAGGAAACAAAGGACATCATTGAAAGCGGTACACGTAAGCGGAAAAACAGCTGTGCTAAACTTTCTAGAAAGATCGAAGTGTTGAGAGGAAAGATCGTTAGTGGTAAGATCATTCGACTGTACCGTCATAGGCAGTGGCGGCGGCTCATTATGTGCTTACGTGCTACAGCACATCAGTTTTTAAAATACATAAATAGCTAAATAATAAATCAATAAAATTACTTATAATATCTTCTGTAATTTCCAATTTGATCTAAATTGTTTTCCGATTTACGAAAAAACGAATTAACTCCGCATTCTCTGCATTTCTATTTTCGTATTTATGTGCTGTCATCAGTATAGCACCCAAATTGAGTGAAATCAGACAAAGCGCATGCGCAGACGTGTCTTTCGGTCCAGTTTCGGATAAGGCGTGAACAGTGTTGCCAACTTGGCCTTTTTCAGGCTAGATTTAGCCTATTTTAGCTTCGGCTAGCCTTTTATTTTACTTAATAGCCTATGGCCTTAAATGTGGCAACTTTTTGTTCTAATTTAGCCTTAATCTAGCCTCTTTTCATATCAAATTGCGAGTGCACTAAAATGTTTTTTCACGTTGTAGCGTGTCAAAATAGTACAAGATGACACTCTTCCGACGTAATTGTACGTGATTTGATAGAAGTGGTTTCAATCGTTGTTAGTTCTTCTTGTACGTAAATGTGTATTGTATAGTGTAAATTGTTATTATAAAGTGAATTAAGTGAACTTTCCAGTAACATTAGTCAAATAAATCTTCAATGGAATAATCTAATACTTGTAAAATGGGAACAGATTCATGACACTGAAAAGTTTTGGGCTGAGGTTTCAGTGTATACTGATGCAGCAGGATCTAATCCCTTCAGAGGGCTTGCTGCTGTAGCTAGACGTGTTTTGTGCATCCCCCATTCTAATGCTGAAGTGGGAGAATTTTTAGCCAGATGAACATCGTTAAAAGTAAACAGAGAAACAGAATGAAGAGAGACCTTTTAAATGCAATACTTAGCATTCGAGCTGGAATTAGAAGAGCTGAAAAGTCTTGTTACTCATACAGTTTACCTCAAAACATAATTCAAAACATAGGGACCAAATTAACTTACGAGAATGCTGACGAAACAGAACATGATTCCGATGAGGATTTAAATGATGTTGACACACTATTTTTGTCATAATGTAAGTAAAATGTTTAGCCTATTTTTTAGCCTATTTTTATTAGGGTTATAGCCTTTATAGCCTATATTTTCTTCTAATCTAGCCTTACTCTCAGGAGATAATGTTGGCAACACTGGGCGTGAATGTGCTACCAGTCGCTGCAGCACTTGTCAGTGTGATGGATGCTCGATTGATTGAGTTTGATTTTTAAACTTTTTATGCGTGTGCATGTGTTTTTGTTTACTCAAGTGTTGTATATAAATTATTAATTTTTATACAAATATGAATTCAGTGGACAATTTATTAAAAGTACCTTTTTCATCTAAAACATCAAATGAAAAAGCTCAAATAAAACAGTTAGGTAGGCCAACTCCCGATTTAAATTTAAGTCAGAAAGCCAAGGGAAGCAACAATCGAGACTATTTAAGACAGTTTCACAGAAAGATTTATGATGATTATAGTTGGATTTGTGGTTGTGATGTTCGGGATGCTCTTTTCTGCTTTCCATGCCTTCTTCTTGGTAACAGTGATTCATTCAGTAACACGGGAGTGAAAGATCTTGGCCATCTTAAAGCACTGATTAGAAAGCATAATGAAAACAAGACATATGAACAATGTATTGGATCTTTGTGTTCTCGGTAGTGTGAATATTGCAAAGCAGTTAAGTCGGGCCTACCATGACGTTGCATGAATTTCATTTTTCATAAATAAGTAAGTACTATATCTATCTATCTACCGTTAGTTGCGCAGAACATTTACTATAATTCACGATGAATTAGTTCTATTTTATAATTTATCAGTTGTTTATATATATATATATATATATATATATATATATACCTATCAAATTTTTTGTTGTAGCACACAACTGATTTAAGTTACGAGCCGCCACTGGTCATAGGCAAGGTTTAAAAAGCCTTGGCATGAACTTCCAAAGCCAAGAAAAACTCAACTTAACATCGATGGCAGAATGTGGTTTCCCATTATCTTGAAGATTGGGATGTGGATGATTTCATGCATTTAGCTGTCTCCGATGAATTTTTTGTTTAAGTAACACGTTGGCCTAACTACCAAAATGATCGAGTGTGGGCCACAACACCAGATGAAATCGATGACAATGAACATTATCGCGAATTATTAAAAAGTCCAGACTGTGTTGGTGTGTTTGTTTTGTTCACTGCAAAGAAGCTCATGTGGGTGCTGAAGCCAAATGGTCAGAGTTGGGATGGACAGTATTTTCGTGATATTATTCTATCCCAGCATGTCATTCCTTTTCTAAGAAACCCAAACAATGTTATGGATGTCGATCAGGTCACACTTCTGCACGATAAGGCCCCCTGCTTTAAGGCACTAACCACTCAACAGTTGTTGCGGAACCATGAGATCGATTTCTTTGGAAATGAAGAATGGCCAGGAAATTCTCCTGACCTGAACGTCTGTGAACACATTGGATCAGTTATAAAGGACAAGGTTGAATGTCTCTCGTTTCAAGAACCTGCAGCAAATCGATTTTCGAAGGATACAATGACGCAACACATTGAAACTGTTTTAGCAAATTTGCGTAACGATCAAGATCTATTCACGTCACTTTTGGTGGCAAGCTACCCAAAGCGAATTCAGCTGTCTTGGAAGCCAATGGCGGGAACACCAAGTTTTAATTGTTTCTCATTAAATGCAGGATTAAATTCTCTTTTGTAAGGTATGTTTAGTTTCACTGTACCTCTAATGGTTTAGGCCATGGGCGGGGGGGCTAAGGTTTATTGGAGCCCTGTATTTGGGCTTCCAAAGGTGCATAAACCCTCAGTACCTTTGCGCCCTATTATTTCTAATGTGGGAAGTTCTACTGAACAGATGTCTAAATGGCTTTCGAGCCTCATTTCGCCATTAGTAGGCCAAATCTCTGGAGCACATCTTAAAAATTCTGCGGAGTTTGTTGACAAACTTCGAGGTACGGACTTATCAGGAAAAAAATTGGTGAGTTTTGACGTGGTATCTTTGTTTACCAGAGTCCCTTTGGATCCAACCTTGCAGTTCCTAGAAGAGTGGCTTCATGATCATCCTGAGACCATTCCGTTTGAGTATGGAATTATTTTGGAGCTTGTTAGACTTTGCTCGAAACATAACTATTCTTATTTTAATGAGTCATTTTTTAGACAAAAGACAGGTTCACCGATGGGCTCTTCGCTCTCTCCAATTTTAGCTAACATTTTTATGGAATTTTTTGAAGTTAATTTTTTGCCAGAATCTTTGGTGCCGGGGGTCAGTTGGTTCCATTATGTTGACACGTGTATTATTTTGGAATCTTATGTGGATTTAGATGAGCTGGTGGGATTTCTTAACAGTTTTGTACCTTCAATACAGTTTACGTATGAAGTTGAGATTAGTGGATCTCTCTCGTTTTTTGATGTTCTTATTTTAAGAGATCCCAACCAAAGACCTTCTTTCAAAGTATTTAGAAAGCCTACGCATTCAGACAGCTACATTCATGCTGTTTTCCAATCATTCTCTCTGTACTAAAAAAGGTGTTATTTCGGGTCTCTTTTTGAGAGCTTTCAGGATTTGTGACCCCATTTATCTTGACGATGAAAGTTTTACATATTAAAAGTGTATTTATAGGTTTGGGTTATTCCAAATTGTTCATTGATAAAGCTTATTTCGCATCTTGAATGTTTGACATCTGGGCAATATTTTGTCTTTACCAACTGCCAGACGTACGACAGCCACCATCTCTCTGTTCGTGATTAAGCCTTAACACAGTCATCTGTCATTTTACTTCAGCCCTTCCGCAGGAAGGAAGTTTTATAACTTTTTAAGACATTTTAATCAGTTTATGGCTTTGAAAAGGTTTTGGTTGTGACCAGCCGAAATTAATTAGCCTCTTTAAACACTGTTTTATAATTTTTTCCCTGCGGGTTTGGGTGATCTTATATTGTTGTGGTAAATGCAATCAAAGTTTATATATATATGGGATTGAAATCAGAATGGTCCCCTAAGGTTTTTTTAATGATACACACAGACCGTGCATGGAACAAGGAACTCTTCTGGGAAAATTAAATCCACTATAGTCCGAATAAGTAATGGTAAATGACAAACACTATAGATTTCCTTTTTCATGATGTTAGCCCAACGTGGCCAACGGGTCACTCGCAAAGAGGCCCCAAAAATATAGCTTCCCTCACTAGCTATCTGCAAAGCAGATAGGATCCAGCTTTGGGAAATGATGTAGGTTTTAGATCCTGTCCCAAAGCTGGATCCTATCTGCTTTGCAGATAGCTGGTGAAGGAAGCTATATTTTTTGGGGCCTCTTTGCGAGTGACGCGTGCCTACGTTGGGCTAACATCATGATAAACGAAAAGCTATAGTATTTGTAATTTACCATTACTTATTCGGACTACTGTATAGTGAATTTAATTTTTCCGGTAGAGTTCTTTGTTCCACGACGGTCTGTGTGTATCATATACCATATATTGGTGCGTATAAGTTGGTATTTTAAGCTTAAAATTATGCCCCTAAAGTAGGGAGTCGACTTATAGGCCCAGTCTGAAAAGTCAACCTTCCACTTTAGCTTGTATTTAAAGACAGGTCTACCTGTCATAGGTCCTCAGTCCTGCATTAGCTCGCTTTTGGTCAACATCTGAATTGGATCCATATGACGAGGCACTTGCAAATGTATCTCAGGATGTATTATATACAGTGGTGTAGTGCTAAATAAAGAAGTGAGGGAACGCATTTTGAAAGTGTTACTCAGATGCGGGGGGGGGACAATGGCGAGCGCGGCGAGCCCACACAGCTGGGGGTCCGGGGGCACTGTAAGCCCCCCGGGAAATCTTTTGAAATCTGACCAATTTCAGGGATATTTTGAGGTCATATGCACTGGATATTAGGATATACAGTATTCCAAGGTTGAAGATGCAGTATTTCCAGTGTCATTAGATATACGACATCCAGTACGATCAATAAAAATAGCTAACAACTGGAATGATTAACTAAAAAAAAGTTAACAACTGGTACGCCGTGGTGACTGTTTCACCAGATCTTTATAGGCTACCATTGCCTCAGTCGAAGCTAAAAGAAATGAAACAGTTAATGATTCTTTCTCATATTTCTTCTAGGGATGGGAATTAAAATTTCATGACGTTAAAGATTTGTAAGTTCGGATTTATTTGAAATAGTGACGGAACGCCGTTCCGTCTACCAAAAAAAGTAAGGGAACGCCGTTCCCACGCGTTCCCACAGCACTACACCACTGTGTATATAATGAACTTATGATGTTAGATGATGATTGATGATGATGATTATGAAGGATTTGGTAACTAATGTTTACAAGGTTTTTACAAAGTTTTACTTTTTTATTTTGGCAAGTTGGTGGTCGACTTAAACACCCAGAAAGGCTAAAATCTAAATCTTAAATTGAAAGTTAGGGGATCGACTAATCTGGACCGTAGACTTATACGCCCCAATATATATATATATATATATATATAATGCAAACCCACAAGGAAAAAGAAAAAATTGTTCCAAGGCTTTTTGTGTATTCAGCAATACATCTCGTCAGGGAATCATTCCCTGATGAGGTGTATTGCCGAATACACGAAAGACCTTGGAATAATTTTTTCTTTTTTCTTCTGGGTTTGCATTATTCATTCATTTCATGTGTTTAAGTGTTTAATTCATCCCATATATACTCGTATATAGTAATAATAAATGCCCATTTCGATCCAACTTTTGCTTTAGTTTTCCTTCGCTCTCACTTTTCACTCACCAGCTCCTACGAGTCATATTTGTTATATTTTCCAATTTTTAGTCACGTACGTTTGCATTAAGGTAAAGTAAAGGGGGGAGTTCCATTCAAAAGTTTAGAGAAAGTTTTTTTTTTCACCTTTTACAATGGTTATTTTTTCGAATTTTACCCGCGTTACGATTTTAATAAAAAAAACTTTAAATCAAATAACTCCTACTTCATGGTTCTTCAGGCTTTTACACACCCAGTGATTTGTTTTAGGTAAGGTTAGGTTAGGTTAATCTAACTTAACCTAACCTCAAATATGTATCTCCGACAAGAAAGTTCGACCAATTTGAAAAATAGCAATTAATAGCTAAAAAACTGGCTTTCTATTGGTACTACATGGGGATTATATATATATATATATATATATATATATATATATATATATATATATATATATTAGTGGTGTACCGATTAATCGGCATCGGCATCAGCCAAATTTAGTCGATTCTCTCACCGATTATTTGAAATTTTAAAATTTTCATTACAAAACAAATTCTATATTTATAGAAAATAGAAAACGGAACACACCAAAAACACCAATTATAATAATTTATGCTCATTTCAGAGTGTAATTATATGAAAATATTTTACATTCCTGAAAAAGGCAAGGCTTAATAAGTTAAGTTACCTATAAATTTACATTTTCTCTAACTAGCTAATCTCTAAATATTATAAACCATTGTAATATCCCACTCTCTATTAATAACACAGGCCTGCGATGGTTTTATTGTCCGAAATATTTTATCACTTACATAGTAATTTTTGCACGCTGATTCCAAACAGATTTTTCACAAAATGTCATATTTCATATTACATATGTAAGTAATTTTCATTAAAATTGACTCAATTAAATTTTGATTAAACATTACTGCCTATAAATGCTTCTAGATCAGAAATGACGTCATAGCGTTTTCTAGAACATTCGAGAAACGCACTGCTAGTATATAAGTGATTGACAAGCCACGAGATGAGTCAGCCTGTCTAGCGCGTGCGAGGTTATAGTTCTTTATTTTTCAAAGGTGCGCGATGACTATATTTCTCTTTTGAAATTTGTTTATTTGTCGCTATGGCAACCAGAGGGTGTGTAAATAGCCCAAACATTTTCTGTTATATTTGTGGAAAATTTGCTGTGAAAAAAACAAAGGCGAGATATTACAAACTTCGTCAAGAAAGCATACTATGCGTACTTCGGAATGAAACTTGGGGATCAAGAGGTCTTATAGCAGACTGAAAGTTTGGATAAGAAATTTCCTTTTTATTTTTAGTACTGTGGCCTTAACCGTTACATGAAAAAAAATAGCAGTCATTGCTGTGATTTCTAGGCTCACGCCAGACCAATGGAATCCCAAAAGGTAAAGAATTCTTTTTACCTTTACTCCACAGTCTAATTTGCTCAACACAAACATTGCAAACGTTATGTGGAGCCCATGATTTGTCTTGTGTTGCTTATGGACTTGGTATACCTGTACCTACTAAATCAAATACTCTTGATATAACTTCATCTGATTCGGTGTCTGATGACGATGGAAACGATGATATTGATTGTTTTCAAACAGAAACATCTGGTGAACCCCAATTGTTTACACAAAGTGAACTTAATGATTTGGTAAGAGATTTGTGTCTTCCGAAGGATTCTTCAGAGATTTTGGGACCCAGACTCCGTGCAAAGAACTTGCTTTCTCCCGGGACGTCATTTTACTGGTACAGGAATCGAGAAAAAGAATTCATCCAATATTTTTCTCAAGAAAATTCACTGGTATATTGCAACAATGTTTCGGAACTAATACTTAAGCAAGGCGCTGCAGTCTATGACCCAAATGAGTGGAGAATTTTCATTGATTCCTCCAAAAGAAGTCTTGAGCTTCTAGCTAAGGTTAAATACAAAGAACATGGTTGGCTACTTTGTGGAGACTTAAAAGTGATTTGTATGTTGTTAGGTCAACAACCAGGTTATACGAAGTTTCCATGTTTTTTGTGTGAATGGGATAGCTGAGCAAGAACTCAGCACTGGATAAAAAAGGAATGGTCACGCACAGTCAACCTGGCACCTAGTTCTAAAAACATTCAACGTAAAAGTATGGTTGACACGAAGAAAGTCCTTTTACCTCCGCTTCACATAAAATTGGGCTTGATGAAGCAATTTGTTAAGGTCTTGGACGAAGGTGAGGATTGTTTGAAGTATCTGTGTGGTAAATTCCCAACTCTTTCGGAAGCAAAATTGAAAGAAGGAATTTTCGTTGGACCCAGATTAGAAAACTGACTTTGGATGAACAGTTTGAAAGAACAATGAACAATCTTGAAAAAGAAGCGTGGATTGCTTTTAACGATGTTATCAGCAAATAATTGGGGAACAACAAGGACCCAACTTACCAAAACATTGTGAACAATATGTTAAATAAGTTCAAAGAGTTGGGTTGTAATATGAGTTTAAAATTACATTTCTTACATTCACATTTGGATTAATTCCCTGAAAATTTTTGAGCACTCAGCGAAGAACAAGGAGAACGGTTTCACCAAGACATCAGAGAAATGGAGAAGAGATATCAGGGAAGGTGGGACATCAGCATGATGGCTGATTACTGCTGGATGTTGAAAGGGGATACTCCAGAATTATTACATAGAAAAGGAACAGCGCGTACATTCGAGACTAAAAGGGATAGATTTCACAAGAAAACTCAGGACAAATAAAGATGAATATGTAATTGACGGTAATAGTCTTCTTTCTTTTTAACTGAAAGGGATAGATTTCACAAGAAAACTCAGGACAAATAAAGATGAATATATAATTGACGGTAATAGTCTTCTTTCTTTTTAAAGCTGTTTGCATTTGTAATTAGTATAACAAAGCGAAATAGGTACCTAATGTAAATTGAAATAAATAATATTTATTTATGTTGTTGTTTTTTCCCTTCCAGTTTGCAGAAAATCCTGACGTGATAGAAAAAATGGACACCTTATTCGAAATCAGCGTGGTTGAATTATATAAAATCAGTTATTAGTAAGAAAACTACTCTTACAAAGTTCTCATTCGCGGGCCTGTGTAATAATTCTATGTTAAGTCGTACTTTATAATTTATATATTAAACCATCTTATTATGTTCACTTTATGTTAAGTATTTTAATAATTTTACAAACCCAAATTATATATCCTTTTTTTTTTTAATTCAAATTGGCCACCAGGGACTTGAAATTTTAATAAAAATTTTTGTTGTTGTTGTTGACACTGTTGAAGAAAGAAAATACTTTCAACATAAGGAAAACCAATGACTCTAAAAATTGATATTCAATTCATGAAACTAAAATTATTTATTCATTTTACTGAGTAATAAAACTTTTTTACATCATTTTATTAGGTACGGTATATGAATAACAAGTTCTGGTGCTGTATATTGTGGAGTGAGGTAAGGACAAAATTTGAAATGTAAAAATATGAAAATTGAAAGTTTTCACATTAGATTAGTGAAATTTATGAAGGGAATTGTTTTTTTTTAAATATAGGTAAAGAATCGGCATCGACAAAATTTTAGAACCAGTAGATCACTAATACATACAGTATACACAGTGTATATATAATATATATATATATATATATATATATATATATTATACACAGAACATGCATAGAATAAGGAACTCTTTTGGGAAAATTAAATCCACTATTATCCGAATAAGTAATGGTAAAAGACAAATACTAGTTTTTGTTTCTCGTGATGGAAGCCCAACGTGGGCAACGGGTCACGAGCAACACACAAGCGTCCTGGACTGCTCCGTAGGGCAGGGCACTGTTCCAGTCAAGCCGCCATGTTTAACCGACTCGTTTAACCAATGTACGGTAGATGGCAACCGATTCGACGTGCAGTGTTGCCAACTATGATTAACGAATTCACTTGATACAAACATAATCAATGTAGGTCCTTTAGCTACGAAATTATACGCCGTGTAAACTTATATTTTGACCGCCCCCTCGTATACAGTAATACTGTCAAAAAGTCTACAAAACATTGTATTTTGAAAAAAGCTATTGATGACTTCTTGTTAGTGGTTACATTTAATAAACATTAAATCTTCAAATCGTGAATCACTTAAATTACACCTGTCTGGACGTAAAACTTTGCCCGCAACACTGAAAAGTCTCTTTGCGTATGTCATTTATATGTTCTAAACCAGAGGTGGGGAAACTTTTCAGTACCAAGGGCGAAAATCGATAACATAAACACCTCCGCGGGCGTCTGGCAAATTTTAAGCTTATATACAGCGTGTCCCAAAGAAATGTATACCCACTTTGTTCGATAATACCAGCTATGAGGATAATAAATATATTACTTTTTATATGTTTTTTAATAAAGAATTTTCTCCTGAATCTAAATATGTAATTATTTTTATTAAAAATTGAAGAACAAAAATGTTACAGATGTTTAAATTATAATTATTATTTTCGAGACTTATGTGCGATATTTTCTAATATTTTAACCGACTGTTTTGAGATACTTATGTTTAGTGTTGATATTGAAGCATAAATGTTGTAATTATTAGTTAATTCAAAAAATTTACAAATTCCATGGTTAAATGACACTTTATGTAAGATGTTCGACGTCTTCCAGAACGTTGTTTTTGTAAGTTTTGCACAGTGCCGTCGGTTTCAAACTTATCTCGTATACGTGCAAAAATATTAGAAAATATCGCACATGAAGTCTCGAAAATAATAATTATAATTTAAACATCTGTAACTTTTTTGTTTTTCAATTTTTAATAAAAATAATTACATATTTAGATTCAGGAGAAAATTCTTTATTAAAAACCATATAAAAAGTAATATATTTATTATTCTCATAGCTGGTATTATCGAACAAAGTGGGTATACATTTCTTTGGGACACGCTGTATATAAGATGTATTTTAAAAAGCTATTTGCTGGGCTGTAAATAAATAATTTTTAGTAAATAATAAATACCTAAGCGGGCGAATTGAAATTAGCTCGTGGGCGAAATTTCGCCAGCGGGCGAGGGTTTCCCCACCCTTGTAAATCTAAACAATAAATGTACGTTCTCTTTCCTCAAACCGCTTGGTTGATAATATGTGGTTCATCCTACGCATCGTACCCCTGCGAACAGCTATTACATTAAGTCCAATGTAAGAAACAGCTTGAATAAGTAAACCAGTTAGACATGCATCGTGCTTAATCATATACTAAATATGTTCCCATCATCAGGATCTTGACAGAAAAATTGTGCCAACAACCATCCTACTAGAAAAGAAGGTCACCGGCACGTCACCTGAAGCTATTTGATTTTTGCACGCATCGGTTTAGTGGATAGCATACTTGGGACGTGGCCAGGCGACGCGAGAACAAACCTTCCTCTGCGTTGCACGTTTTATTTCAGTCTCCGTATAAAATCAATGTAGCTAAGAACACATACAGCCTTTATACTGTATATAATATATATACACCTTATGAAACCACAGGGAGAGAGAAACATTTAAAATAGGAAAACAAGGAAAAATCCAGTCACGAAATAGTTTTCTTTAAACATTCATTTTGTACAACATTCTTTTTGTTTTTTATTTGTTTCAGATCATTTTTACTAGGCATCGACCGGTGGTTGTATCGGTATCGGGCCGATATATCTGTATCGGTATCGATACCGATGGTTAGTAGTAGTGATGTAGCGGATGTCATTTTTTTCACATCCGCGGATGCGGATGCGGGTGCGGATGTTTGATTTCAACATCCGCGGATGCGGATGCGGATGTCTACATTTTCGTTATTTTTTAGGATATATTCGAGATTTGTTGTGTTTAACGTATATAATAAGTTATTATATAGAGAGAGCTGTAGCTATAATGTAGTATAATTGATTAATTGTACAATAATTGCTGTACTTTTCCCTGAACATATAAAATAATAGCAAGCATCTAACTAATATAGAAATCAATTAGTGAATTCGTCTGCAAATAAATTCGTTATATTTTGTTGAGTTTCAGCCACAATTAGAAACCATAATTGTGTTACCCGACCTCTTTCCCCAACCTCCACCCTTATAGAAAGAGATCTTTAATTAGCTTGATAACTATTTATATTAAGTTTAAAGTTTTATTAGGCATATTTATAAATGAGTAATTAAAATAAAGTAAACTAAGATGTTCATCGTTTAATATTCAAACTTAATTATCGGAAGGTTATGCTTAAGGAACATTAATTTTTCTGCCTTTTCTGCTGCCAGTCTGTTTCTCTTTTCATCATATATTAATCCAGCACTGCTAAATAATCTCTCGCTTGGTACGCTTGTTGGAGGACGTGTAAATGTTTCCTTGCAAGTTTACTCAAGTATGGATAGATATTCTGCGTATTTTTCCACCAACTAATAGGATTGTCACATGCAGCCAGGCGTTTTTCTTGGTGATAGCTCTCGATCATTTTTACTACATCTTTTGACATCGCGTAGGTCTCGTCATCGCTGCTTGACTCAAGAAACTGAGAGAGAGATTCTGTGATAGATTTGCTTGTTGAAGGTGTTGGTTCTGTCACTGAAACTTTTATTCTTTTGGTGGGTGGCGAAGCGACAGATTCAAGAGATTGAAGCTCTTCAACTGCTTTGCCAAGTGATGATTTAACTCGTTCTAATGTACTAGGTGAAAATAACTTAGCTTTGTAACGTGGATCTAAGTAGGTTGCAAGAGAGTAACTTTATACAAGAACAGCCTCTCGTCTTGTCGCTTGCATCACTTTTGCGCACAATGAACTAGTTCTATTATTATAGTAGAATTTGATAATTTCCGCTTATTAATGACGTTTTATCTCAACGGTCCACATCCGCACGACATCCGCAGTCCAAAGTGCGGATGCAGATGCGAGAAAATGTGCGGATGTTCCGCGGATGCGGATGCGGATGTGACCTACATCACTAGTTAGTAGCTACCGATACCGATAGTTTTTTGTTTCTAAGAATAAAAAAAAAAACGGGCGTTTTCCAAATAGAAACTTCCCGGCTGCTCGAGAAGTTACGTGTGTGTTCGCGATTTATCCAGACGTTTCTAGAAATTTCCATGACTTATTACCGCTCTATATAAAGCGAGCCCGTAACGATCGCGGCGTCATTTCCTCAGTTCGCAAGTTGTGAATCAGTTCGACAGTGTGCAATAATTTTTTTCTAAATTTATTAACTACTAGTATAAATTTATTCGCTTTTGTTTTAGTGAGAGTGACAATGCCAAGCATTGTGTGGAAGTTCTTCACTGCTTCAAGCACTGATGGAAAACAGGTGATCTGCAATTTGTGCGGTGTCTCTGTCTCTCGTGGAGGAACAAGCGCAAGTACCTTCTCTACATCGAACCTGAGGAGTCACTTTATCAACAAGAACAAGACTGAGTTTGGTGAAGCCAATAATAGTCAATGTGCAACTTCTGGTACTAATTCTGGTGAGTAGATTCATGAAAATCTATCTGTAAAGTGATTCTTCAAACTCTCAGAGAGAATTCGCAGTTGCTCAAAGCCCCAACATCCTAGTGGCCCCAAAAATGATGAATTCAATAAAAATTTAGGAAGTCTAAATATTTGTTGTTTTTAATGTATGTTTGGCCCCTAAATTTTAGCTTGCCCATGGCCCCCAAAAGTTGCTAAGATGTTGCTATATATAAAAAGTTGCTATATATAAAATTCGATTTCAAGTTTCAACATGATTTATGAATTTATTGTAATATCAAAGTTTCCCTGAAATTGCCGTTTTCTATTTGTTCATAATTTCCCCAATCAGAATTAAGATACAACTAAAGTAAATTTAATTCTCTTTGTTAACTTACTTAGCTTCTATTTATTAAAAAATATTAAATATATAAAACTTTACATATAAATATTTCTGTATTAAAATTATTTTCTTATATATATATATATATATATATATATATATATATATATATATATATATATACACAGGGTGTTTGAAAACTTTCTGTACAAGATTGTAATGGGGGATAGGCAACACCAAGACAAACCCTTTTAGTCTATAAGTGTATGTCCGCTGACGTCACCATTCGGCGCGAGAGGGCGCCGCTGCAATTGGCTAAAAGGTGAAGTGGGCTAGACTCGCGCTTGCCGCGGGCATTCTTAAATCGGACGTAGTACGTGTAACATGGAGCGCTTCACGACTGCTGAGATGGCTGACATGCATATGGTGTATGGGGCTGCCAATGGAAACGGAAGAGCTGCTGTGAGGTTGTACCGACAGCGCTTCCCAAACAGACGTTTGCCAAACCACCAAACGTTTGCGCATTTGCAGCGGCGACTGCGAGAAACTGGAACATTCCATGCAAACATGCATGACACTGGTCGCGTGCTTGCGCTTGGATTGTCCTCAAATCGCAGTAGGATTTCTTCTTCTATGTCAGGAGTGCGCACGTTTCTCTCCCGACCAGTGTCATGCATGTTTGCATGGAATGTTCCAGTTTCTCGCAGTCGCCGATGCAAATGCGCAACGTTTGGTGGTTTGGCACACGTCTGTTTGGGAAGCGCTGTCGGTACAACCTCACAGCAGCTCTTCCGTTTCCATTGGCAGCCCCATACACCATATGCATGTCAGCCATCTCAGCAGTCGTGAAGCGCTCCATGTTACGCGTACTACGTCCGATTTAAGAATGCCGCGGCAAGCGCGCGAGTCTAGCCCACTTCACCTTTTAGCCAATTGCAGCGGCGCCCTCTCGCGCCGAATGGTGACGTCAGCGGACATACACTTATAGACGAAAAGGGTTTGTCTTGGTGTTGCCTATCCCCCATTACAATTTGTACAGAAAGTTTTCAAACACCCTGTATATATATATATATATATATATATATATATATATATATATAATATATATATTCTCTCTCTCTAGGAGACATGCCTGGAACTTCTTCCGCCACGGCTACTCAATCCATTAAGGTCGCGTTTTCCAAATCCATTTCATACGCTCATAATGACCGAAAGAAGATTGATCTTGACCGGAAGGTGGCAGATATGATCTGCATCGACCGTCAGCCCCTCGCATGTGTCGAACGGGTAGGATTTAGGCGACTACTCCAGGCTGCCGATCCGAAGTACACGATTCCTTCTGAGAAGCTTTTCAGGACGAACCTTATTCCAGACATGGCAGGCAAGGTGAAGGACAAGATCGAGGAACTGATGTCACAAATGAAGGAAGAGAAGAGGAAATTCTCCTTCACCACGGACATATGGAGCAGTCGAGCAAGTGACTCATATATAAGCTTGACCTGTAACTTCGTCGGCCCAAACTTCGTGCGCAAAAACATCATGTTGAATGTCTCTGTCTTCAACGAGGATCATACAGCAGAAAAAATTTCGGCCAAAGTTCAAGAAATGATTCAAAGTTGGGGATTATCCGAAGAAGACACTTTTATGATCATGATAAATAATGCAGCTAACATGCGAGCCACTTTCAGACAAACAGGAATGGATAGTTTCGGTTGTTTGGCTCATACACTCCAACTGGTGATAAAGGATGGCTGCGTGAACCTCCCGAGTGTGGCTAATCTTTTGACAACGGCTCGGAAAATCGTCGGTCATTTTCGCCACTCTCCGCAAGCGACGCAGCACCTACATCAAATTCAAAGAAGACTTAACTTACCTCAACTGAAGCTGATTCAAGATGTGCCAACCAGATGTAATTACACGCTGGAAATGTTGCAGCGACTCCTTTCCCGAAAGCAAGCTATCATTGAATATGACGTCGAATGGCCCCTGGAAAATACGTTGACTTCAACGCAATGGAAGCTTATGGTCAAGCTTATACGAAAGCGTATTGGAGGTACAATTGCGTGAAACGCCGCCGAAGTGCTCCGGTTTCTCCGTCCAAGAAAATTGCTCTTTGGGAAAACCTTTCCGATTCAGAAGGTAGCGATCTCGAAGATCACGTTCGTCCTATTCTAGTTGAAGAACCTCAAACGAGGGATACGGACACGAGGTTCACTGTCCCAGACGCACGAGTGGAAGCAGCCCTGGATGCCTATTGGTCGCAACCTCGGATCGCTGTGGATAGGGATCCATTCATTTTCTGGCGAGAACATTCTGCTGATTTCCCGGAGATTGCCAAAGTTGCTGAGAAGTGAATGAGTTGCCCCTCTGAATCAATTGACTCTGAACGGCTTTTCTCAACAGCTGGAGATGTTATCAGTGCGAAACGAGCCAATATCACCCCAATCAACGCTAAGGAACAAATCATCCTCTCCAAAAATCTGAAGTTCCTCAATTTTGATTATTGAGTGAACTGTTATATTGAGTTACACTTTTTGAATTACATATTGTTTCCATTACATGACTTTTATTTTGTGAATTTCATTTCTTCAAATATATGTTTTGAATTACAGTACATGTGTCGAATTACATTCTTTGAATCCTGTTTTGATATTTTGGAAAGATATCGGTATCGGCCGATACTTTGCTCTAACTATCGGTATCGGTACCGATACTTTGGCAATACTATCGGTCGGCCCCTAAATTTTTTACCATTTTAGAAGAGTGGTATTTTAAGTTTAAATCAATTATTATTTAATTATTATTAAAGGAATGGTTACAAAATAAATAAATAAATAAATGAAAAAGCAATTTCATTCATTTAAAAAACAAATGTTTTCTAAAAACTTGCATTAGATAGTACAGTATGTCAAAAGTTAAGAAGTATTTACAGTATATTTAATTTCATGTAATTCCTTCATTATTTGGTCTATCAGTAAAACACATTTAGATCATTTGAAGGGACTTACACACACACACACACACACACACACAGGGGCGTAGGCAGGATTTGCTTAAGGGGGTGGGTGGCGAATTATCATTTCTCCAAAATAATGATGAAATGCACAAAGCAAGAACGATATAGATGAACACGTTATCTTCCTCATAAGTTATATACAAAATATTGTACAATCTCCATATGCAGTGACTGTTACTTACCGTGGTCACTTCAGATTTATTATTATGCATTGTACTAGAATTGAGTGAATATTAAGTTTCCTATTTGATTGTGTCGAATACTCTTCATATTATCAATATTTGATCATTGCCATTACTCCTACTGTCCTTTCCAAATTTATAGTTTGGATATAGTTTTTGGTAACATTCATTTTTAGGATCAGGAAATGCAATGGGCTCCCTGCTCCCTTATGTATGCTACTGTACACACACATTGTGCATATTTCGGCAAAAACGTGAGATATTTTCCTTTATAATTTCACACAGGGTGTTTCAGGTCGGCCCTAGAAATACCAATATACCAAAATATCAAATATTACAAAACTTGGTATTTGGTATTTGATATTTTGGTATTTTGGTATTTCTAGGGTCAACCTGAAACACTGTATATAAAAACACTAATTAGCCTAACCTAACGTGACCTAACTTAAACTAACCTTAGTGCCATCAAAACGGGAAGGGCGTAATAAGTAGGCTCTGAACGCAATTGCTGTCTCGAAGAGTGTTTTCTTTGAAACCACTAAATAGTATACCGGCTAACCTAACCTAATCAGAACTAAAATATTTCTTTTTTCCGGGGCTACGTCGTGGCCATGTCGCAATACCGCTCTTCGTGAGATCAACGAAGTTAAAGCGGCATTGAGTCTGGATAGTAATTGGATGGGTGACAATGTTGTGCGTCTAGATGACGTAGCGACCCGTAGTTCGGATCCCACGTAAAGCTGTAGGTACCCCCATCACATGATATGCCATTATGGAGGTAGTTAAATGACTCCAAAACATCTTTTTATTTTCAGACAATGACAAGTTTAGAGATTTTTTTAATATAAATTTTGTAAAGCGCTCAGGTACCAAAGTATTGCCTCGCCAAGAAAAAAAAAAACCCTCTGGTACATCTGTAAATTATTACATTTGATCTCATTTATGCCATTAAACACACACACACACACACACACACACACACACACACACACACACACAAATATACGTATGTATGGATATATAGTTGTATGTATATACCATTATTATATTTCCCAAGTTCAAACTAGATAACTTCGGTCTAACTTTCTTTTGAAGTTAATAAACGAAGCAATCGGAGTTTGGCGAAAGAGTTTTGATCATTCGATTTGTATTAATTCATCCCGAAACTTCAAAAAAATGTTCTGATTCATCTTAATTCGTAATCCAAATCTCTCTATTTAGCTCATTAAGAGAGTTGGGAAGTTATTAGGCCGGGCAGTGATGAAGAAAGAACGCTGTCCAAAAATGCGTTAGAGAGAGAGAGAGAGAGAGAGAGAGAGAGAGAGAGAGAGAGAGAGAGAGAGACCCTAAGATCCACTCTAGGCTAGCCCAAGAAGGAAGTAGAGGAAAAAATAGAAAAAGGAAATGAAGATAAAGACTATTAAAAACTGATACCATGTTTATACTTATAGATATTTAAAGTTTTCATATAAGAATAGTAGTAATAGTAAAGTATAGAACGGACAAGGCTCTCTCCCTCCTTCGCCAACGACTGCTGACAGAAAATTGTTGTGAAAGAAAGTTTATAGGAAAGTAGAAAAAGTATAATGAAAAGAACAGCTTCAGAGTTCATTCACACCACGCGTATACTTGTGAATCCAATTAACCCTTTCATACCCAAATTAAGTCGAAAAGTAAAAAAAAAAATTGGGATATAAAAATCGTTTAATTGGACCCAAAATAACTGAAAAATATATTTTACAAAGTTTTATTGTTCATAATTAATAAAATACGAAATGTGTTAAATTTCACACATTGGGAACTGGAAGGTCTAAAATTGCTTCCAAAGTTAACGATGAAAATTTCACACACTGGGCATTAAAGGGTTAAGCGTTAGAAGATAGTGGAAAATAGAGAACAACATGAAACACTAAACTACTTAATCTAATCTACACCATGCAATTTTTTAAGGATTTTCACAACCAGTCTGCCATACTTTGTGGGGTGATTTGGAGGGTGATATAGAGTAAAAAAGTTAATACAACATAGGTGATATTTTTAACCGTTGCGGAGCTACGGATGTTTTAAAATGTGCAAACAACAAATCCCTAATAAATGCAAAAAAACTTCCCTTTCCTACGTGAAGGTCAAAATATGATAATAAAAACCCACTCTAATAGACAGAGTTTATTTCCACAACAGTTTCGATGCCCACTGGCATCCTCTTCGGGTGGATACAGAAAAACGAATGAACCAAAAACAAGAGGGAAAACAGTCCAGGGACCATTGAGAAATTCACACATAGGATAGATCCGGTTCTCCCGACACCGGAAGGGCATGTTATTAAAGGGTCCCGCTTATAAAATTTAATACACTCGCACAAATTAAAATTATCTTTTTGTTCTATACATACAGATTCTATTATTTTTTACATAATTATTACATTTATTATTACATTTATTACATTTATTATTACATTTATTATTGCATTATTATTTATTACAGAAATTATAAATTTATTATTACATTTATTATTACATTGTTGTTTATTATTACAGAAATTATAAACCGAAAAACGAATGAAAAAGGCGAAAAGGAAACAATCCAGAGACCACTAAGAAATTCGCACCGAGGTTAGATCCCGTTCTCCCGACACCGGAAGGGCATTTTATTACTACATTATTATTTATTATTACCGAAATTACAAACCGAAAACGAAGGAACAAAAGCGAGAAGGGAACAACCTAGGTGCGAATTTCTTAATGGTCTCTGGATTGTTTCCTTTTCGTCTCTTTCATTCGTTTTTCGGTTTATAATTTCTGTAATAATAAACAACAATGTAATAATAAATGTAATAATAAATTTATAATTTCTGTAATAAATAATAATGCAATAATAAATGTAATAATAAATGTAATAATTAATGTAAAAAATAATAGAATCTGTATGTATAGAACAAGTAGATAATTTTAATTTATGCGAATGTATTTATAAGCGGGACCCTTTAATAAAATGGCCTTCCAGTGTCGGGAGAACGGGATCTATCCTATGTGTGAATTTCTCAATGGTCCCTGGACTGTTTTCCCTCTTGTTTTTGGTTCATTCGTTTTTCTGTATCTACCCGAAGAGGATGCCAGTGGGCATCGAAACTGTTATGGAAATAAACTCTATCTATTAGAGTTGGTTTTTATTAAACAAATCTCTACTTGTGCGTAATTCGATAGATGGCAGCACTGGTGGTAGTTTCAGTCCAATATCGTGCCCCAGAGCTCTCCGGACCTAACCCTGTTAGATTTCTTTTTATGGGGGCCTTATGAAAGAGATGGTCTACAAGACCAAAGTACAAACGAGAGAGGAACTCTTACGTCGGATTATGGATGCCACTGCTTACATACGAGAACACCCCGAAATGATTCAATGGGCAGTGGACCCTTGTTTGGAAAGAGCAAGGCTGTGCATTGAAAACCGAGGCGGACATTTTGAACATTTATAAGGTTTATCTCATAAAATGTAGCAATAAATATATCAGATTAATGCTCTCGTTTATTTTTTCCGTGCACCTTAAAACGTCCGTAGCTCCGCAACGGTTGGAAATAGCACCGATGTTGTGTTACCTTTTTACTCGATATCACCCTCCCGAAATCACCCACCAAAGTACAGCAAACCGGTTGTGAAACACCCTGTATATACAGAGAGAGAGAGAGAGAGAGAGAGAGAGAGAGAGAGAGAGAGAGAGAGAGACTAGTAAAATGGTCTCTCTCCTTCTTGTGTTTAGAGAAAAATAATTTGGGTGCATATTAAAAATGTTATACAAATAAAAACGTGTTTGATATTTGGTATTTGATATTTTGGTATTTTGGTATTTCTAGGGTCAACCTGAAACACGCTGCACCCTGTATATTAAAACACTAATTAGCCTAACCTAACGTGACCTAACTTAAACTAACCTTAGTGCGATCGAAACGGGAAGGGCGTAGTAGGCCCTCAACGCAATTGTTGTCTCGAAGGGTGTTTTCTTGAAAACACTCACTCAAAAGTTTTTAATATACGAAACTACACCCAAACAAATGGATCTAAATCTTTTTCTATACCCCTTACTACGCTATCATACTGGAGTGCTATAAAAATATCACCTCTAGTTTTCTTTACGCACATAAATATCGATAAACAAATTAGGCCTCACAAAAATTGGATCAAGTAGATATAAGCACCCCCAGCCTTCTTTAATTAGCCTTATAAGGCTAACTAACGAAAATATCACGACCTAACCTAACCAATCGTCAAGGGCGTACAGTTGACTTAACGATTGGTTAGGTTAGGTCGTGATATTTTCGTTAGTTAGCCTTATAAGGTTAATTAAAGAAGGCTGGGGGTGCTTATCTTTACTTGATCCCAAAAATTGTATATGTATTTTATATACGCAATAAGGACTCCTTCTTTTCCCTATAATGGTGATTGAAAAAAAGTTTCGTTATAAATATTACTTCAAACTTTCAAGGCCAGACGAGAAAAGTTGGTTACAAACTATCAGGGATCACTAATTTGCTAATAAACAGTTCTTGCGTCAAAGTTACTTGCCAGATGTTAGGAGAGAAGCGTATGCTTAAAGCAGTTATACAGAATGTTCCAAAGGCTTTTAGATCGCCTCATTGCCTCGAAGATGACCCTAGAAGTGAGAGAAGATCGCTATTGTCATTAAATGTAAATCAGTCCCCGAGTGGAAGCGAATTCTTCGCTCGGAATTGAAGGGAAGTGATTTTAAAGAGGCTATCGAAAGGAAATGAGGTAATGGTTATGCTAAATAAGGTCAAGAGTCCCTCTTCTTCGAAAGTGTTTCATTACTCCTTTATGTATAAGCGAGACACGCGCTTATTTGGTATTAAAACCTTGATTATAATCAGAACTTTCGCTTTCAAACGAAAATCGAGCTTTAAAATTAAATTTCTCACGGAAAAAAAGAAATTCACTCATAAATGGAGGAATTATCGCCTTCTCGAAAGTTTTTAATGCGATTAAAAGTGGGGTGACGAGTGTTTTCACACGACCTCGGCTTTGAAGTTTTGTCTGAAGGGACGAAAATAATTAAACTGAACGATAGTGACAACAGAAATTTATGTAAAAATTTACAATTTACAATAGAAGTTTGGTGGTGTTATTTATATAGTGATTTTATAATATTATATTGTAATATGTTATAATATCTGATGTAGTGCCCAACCCGTATATTTATTTATGGTACTGGACACCCATTCTATTACGTTAATTCACTTCACGGGCACCCTTTAAGTTGGGCGTACCCGGTGATTTTATCTCTTATTTTCGTCCAGGATGACTCGGCCTACCCAAAACGGATGGCCCTTTAAATTGATAGGCTAGGTTCCTTCGGCTTTCCAAAAGCCCACTTTGAACGTTAATTTTCCCCAGCTAACAAGAGAGGTCTATCACAAGGTATTTAGAACAACACACGCCCTCTTATAAATTTTATTAAATGTTACTCGACACAGTACATGCATTTAATAGTTTATTCTGAAGTAAATCTATAAATTTCCATACAATACAATCCAATCTTAACGTCAAAGACAAAGGTCACAGTTATATGAATTTAAATCGTTAAATTGATCCATTTCCTGTAACAAATAATTCAATGATAAATCTAAAGAAAAAGTTAACAGTTATCTGAATTTCAATAATTTATAGATCGAGGGGCTTTATATTTTAGTGCAACAAAAATAAATAACAAGAAATGAAGTGGTCGGAATTCGACCCAGATATTCAAAGAATTAATTTACTTACTACTGCGGAAGACAAAATTACGCTCACTTGTGCTGCGTACGGACCGTAGATTTACGGCCCGCTCAAAATTTTCAACGCTACAGTATATCAACTAACGGGACTTACTTCTGAACCCAAATAGACGGATTCAGGAACTAGGGGCCCAGACGTACCCCGTTTAGCATTTACTTGGAGCCAAATTAAATTAATGGAAAGTTCACAAAACTCTTGGTCCGTTGGTTAACATTAATTAAGATACAGTCAAATTATCGGTTAAGGTCGTTAACAATAACCTTTAGCATTTACTTGGAGCCAAATTAAATTAATGGAAAGTTCACAAAACTCTTGGTCCGTTGGTTAACATTAATTAAGATACAATCAAATTATCGGTTAAGGTCGTTAACAATAACCTTTCTTATGCACCGATTTCCGCGTAAGCTAATGACATGGTATACTTTCCGTTTTAAAGTTTATTACGCCACAAGTCTACAGGGGGTTTGTTTAACCACAGTTAACTTCAAGGAGGAACGACTACAACTAACTTAACAATTTTCGAATTTACTTTACAATTTTGAAGGACCCCGCCTTCCAATGTTCTGAAAGCCTATCAAACCCTTTGTTTTTCCTAAGACCGTCCCCCCAGAAGGCTATTACCCATACAAGAGGGAAAGAAGGCGTCTTTACTACGTTTCCCAGGATCCTGGGCCCCCTGATTGGAGCGGGACCTGATTTCCGAGTATAAACCCCTCCTTCTTCCCCAAAAATACATTTAAATACCGTTAACAGATTCAAAGCCCTAAGTTTATGACCCCCTCGTGGTTCACTTTAGCAGCGTCTTCGAATCTGCCTTACAAAAGTCGCACCATCATGCGAAAGAGAAACTAAAATTTTCGACCCAGCGAAAGAGGAACCCACCCATTTGCACGTACATCCAAATCCGTTGGATTACCCTTCTCGCTGGGGTCGGGTCTCGGTGATAAACCTCTGTCCCCACGTGGTTTGGCTTTATTACTTCTCTGAGAATCCGAACTAAGATAGAACAACTTTAAACAATCTGAAACACTTCGGATTTATTCGTTCATGAATGTTTAAAAACCAAACCACACTGCGTTCAGAGATGTACACCACGAAATCTTAAAAATAACATTCCTTCACTTATTTTATAAAAGATCTCTGCCTGCAAACTTCATGGTTACGATCCTCCCCTCCTTTAATTTTGCACTCCGATGCAAACTTTCTTAACTAGGGTCGGGTATTATCACTTTACTCACAAAAATTTTCCATTTACTTGTCCCCTTTATTGGGACGCTATCACTGATAGATTTTATTTGTCCCCTTTATTGGGACACCAACACTGACACATTTAGTTTTAGTCATCCTCGGGTTCCTCGTAGTGTACTCGAGGTCGGGGCCTAAGAGCATACAGACGCTCAACCGGTGGCCCTGGGAAAGCAGCCTGTCTGCTTTCTCCGGGGGACCCTATTCCCATAAGGTCCCCGCGAGGAGGTAGTTCGGAAGCACCTGGCGGCTCCTGCTCGCCACTCGGTCCTGCCAGGGGGCAGGAGGTGCACTCCGGTTTACCTCCACGGGTCGATGTTCCTCCGTTCCCTGGGCGAAGCTCCCAGGGAGGAAGTAGCTCGGAGGCGCGCGGCGGATCCCCTTCCGCCACTCGGTCCTGCCAGCGGGCAAGAAGCGCACTCCGGTTCACTTCCCCTTGTGGATGTTTCTCCGGTGTCGAGGGCGGAACTCCAGAGAGGAGGGGCGGTGGCCCTTCCCCCATCTCATCCCCTGCGCCGTCCGCCCCGCCTTGTCGCTCGACGTCCCATGGGGCCTCGATGCTGCGGCGGATGCGGTCTCGATGGATCACTATCTGATGTCCAGTGATCATGTGACGTAGGAGATAAGTGACTGGAGTCTTCTGTTCGATGATGATGTATGGACCCTCGTACCGGGGCTCCAACTTGCCTCTACCCGGTCGCGGGTAATCAATGTACACCAAGCCATGGGGTGCCTTCTCTTCGAACGGCTTCAATTCCTTGATTCCGTTCGCCTTTTCGTATCTCCGCATGAACTCTTCCACTCGGCGGTATATTTCGCTCAGACTCCTCTTTCGGTCTTCGGCGTATTCCTCTGGGTTGTACGGGCTCACGCATGCCTCCTGTGGCATGCGAAATAGCTTTGAAGGTACGTTGGGGGTTCGCCCGTACATCAAGAAGAATGGAGAATGTCCCGTGGCTCGGTGCACTCGGATGTTCAAGGACAATTCCACGGTGTCGAGGATTTTATCCCAGTCTCGTCCAGTTTTTTCACAAAGTATGAGGAGTTTGATGCATAACTCTTTATTCAGACGTTCGATCTTCCCGTTGCTTTGGGGATGATATGCGGCGGTCCGTTGGTGTCGTACTTCCCAAACCCTGAAGAGCTCCTGCAAGGTAGAGTTCCAGAACTCCTTGCCTTGGTCGGATACTACTGCCGAAGGGGCACCCAGTTTGCACCGTATCAAACGATGGCACTTGTCCGCCACCTCCCGGGCCGTCTTGTCCTTTATTGCTGCCAGTATGGTGAATTTGCTGAAACTATCCACACACGTGAGGATATAATGGCTGCCTTCCACGGTCGGAGGAAGGGGACCAACTAAGTCCACGTGCAGAAGTTCCCAAGGACTGTGGCCTCGCCGAAGGGCATTGTTTCCACAGTCACTTTCCGCGTCCGTTTGTTCCGCGCGCACGTGTCGCACGCTTGGACTACCTGCCGTACCTGTTGAACCATACCTGGCCAAAATAAAGGTCCCGTAGGATTTCTGTAGTCCCGGCAGCTCCCGGATGAATGCTCCCGACGTCAGTGTGGGCTTTCCAAATGAGCTGCTCTCTCAGCTTTTTAGGAACTACGATGACCTCTCTTCCGTTCGCATCGATGTAAACCAGCAAGTTCCTCACTAGTTTGACTCTCGACGGCTGGATGGGCTTGGTTACGGACCAGCTGAAAGCCTTCCCTTCTTCGATGGCTGCTCGAATTGCCGCTATTTCAACGTCCTTCTTGCTGTTGTTTGCGATTACTTTGCGATCAATGATCGCTTTTTTCGGATATTGCGTTCACAAACTCCTTCGTCACTCCAGGCGGGCGGGACAACCAATCGGCCACTCTGTTGAGTTTGCCTTTCACGTACTCGATGAGAACGTCATAGTCTTTCAATGTCATAACCGAACGCTCTAGTCTTCCACTGGGCTCTCGGTGTCCTTCCCTCAGAAGTCACTTCAACGGCTTATGGTCAGAACGAACGATGACGCACTGCCCAAATATAACATTGCTTCAATTCCTTTTTGTTGGTTGGCCTCTGGGAGTTTTTTGATGGCCTCTTCTTTGGATTGTTGTGGCTTCACCCCGTTCCTGGTGACCACATGGCCTAATTACCCCACCTGGGACTGTAATAACTGACATTTTTCCAACTTTACCTTTAAGTTGGAGGTGCGTAGGCTATCCAAGGCTCGTCGTACCCTCTCGTCATGTCCTTCTAAAGACCTTCCAAGGACAATGAGGTCATCCAAGTAAATCTGTACTTCCTTGTCCAGTTGATTCGGCAAAAATTCATTACTCTTTGGAACACTGGTGGCCTATTGCACAACCCAAACGGGACCACCCTAAACTCGAAATGACCGCTTCCCGTGGGGAAGGCAGTTTTCGAGATGCTATCGTCGTGAATGGCCAACTGCCAATATCCCGAGCGTAAATCCCTGCTCGAGAAGTAATGAGTCCCGTGCAACTTGGCCAAGGTTTCCTCAATGATGGGTACTTAATATTTGTCCTTGCTGCCATTGACGTCCCAAGGTCTATAGTCTACACAAAGCCTCAGGGCCCTACGCTTCTTTTCTTCAATCGCTTCCCCTTTGGACTCCTGTGGTCACTCTTCATTCCTAGTGATCACGTGGTCCTGGTACTCTACCGGTGACGGTAGTAGTTAATCTTTTCTTTCCCTCGTCGGTCTTCTTCCCTTTGAGAGCGACGGACATCGGTGAACATGCGTCTTGAGGTGTTTTCAATCTCTTCTTAGTCACTTGTGGAAATTTGGCTCTTTCTCACCATACACTTGTTCCATTTTTCTTTTCGGGCGAGGAATCAAACGGCTGTTCCGACGAACCTCCCCGTTCTCGTTGCCTCAACCACCATGCCGATGTCATCTTATCTTCAAGGTAATACTCTTAGTCGTCACCTTTATTTCTCAAGAGTAACTTTACCGCCTCCTTGGAAAGGGTTAACTTCCCGTTGAGATTTCCCGCTCTGTGATACTTGCAAACCACGCTGAGCCTCACTGCACATTCATTGCAGCGTAGAGTAGACGTCCAGGGGAAACCATACCCCAAATTTTCTTCTTCGTCTATTCCCTTTTCCTTTAACTTCCCTTTGGGGATTCTGCTCGACAACTTCTCCAAGTATCCTCGAGCCTCACCGCATATCCCATGCAGCGGAGAATAGACGTCCAGGGGAACCATATCCCCATTTTTCCACGATTACCAATGGAAACGACCAGGGGAACGGCTATGCTGTATCACTCCTTGATCCAGCATTTCTGCTATTTGTCGCTTTACCTCCTCCTCGTGTGTAATAGGTATCCTGTAGGGTCGCCTAAAGATGGGAGGATGTCCTGGGTTTCCAACTTCATTGGCATCAGGTTATATAACCCAATGGCTCGCCCTAGTGAGAAGACATCTGAATAATCCCTTAGCCACTCTTCGACGATTTTCCTTTCTTTGTCGGAAAAGGATTTCCAACCAAGGACATAGGACTTGAGGCGTGTCACTCGTTCTTCGAAGTCCTTCTTCGATGCTTGACTTCCTTTCACCGTGACATTCGTTCCAATTTGGGGTGAGCGTCGACTACCCTCCCAATTAGCTCTGCCTCCGTCACTATGCCCACGACGTCTCTTTTTTCGCAAGGTATCTTTCATACTGATTTATCATCAGTAACCTCATCTTCCTCTGTGGGATCCTGCTCGGTAACATTTTTAAGTTTCCCCGAGCTTCACTGCACATCCCGTGCAGCGGAGAATAGACGCCCAAGGGAACTACGTCCCCGGGTCTCTGACTTCCCTCGTCAGAATCACGGCGGCCACCTTTAGTTTTTCGTGCGGGATTGCCTCTACCAGAGTCACCCTCGCACTTTACTGTCTACTCCCTTTACTTGGATGGTTACTGTTTCATTCAGTGACTGTCCTCTTCCGGTGGTCTACCTGGGCTGCGTACCTTTGTTTCGTCTTCATATCCTCCGAAACAATACGCCTATAGTCAAGTCTTGCTGAGCCTCTGGAATTATACAGACACAAAAGAATTCTTCAACCCCCTTCCCATAGTCAAACTTACTTCTACTCCTCTTTACATGAATGGGCGGGGGCCGGTGCAACTGTGTACTGAGAAGTTGGGAACTGTCCAAAGAAGGCTCCCGATGTTCTTGTGCATAGCTTAGTCAATGTGACGGAAGCTCCACCATCGCTCAGCGCGGTGGAAGCTTGTTGAGCGACGAGTACTGGTAGGGTGATCAGTCCTAGCCGACGGACTCGCCGCTACTTCCTCTGAAGCTATTCGGGAGGCTTCTCCTTCCAATCCTGTCGAAGGTTTGCTCGAGGGCACGCCTCTTCCAATTCGCATTTGCTGACAAATCTTGCACTGGCTCCGGCCACTTTCTTCCATTGTTTCCTCTTTGGAGTCTCTGTCTTCATTTGACTTGGTTTGTTTTCTCTTCTGGTTTCTCATGGGGTTGTAGTCACATTCTTGAGTTGTGTTATTCCTCCTGTGACCAGTGTCACAGTTCTTCCTTCTGGGCTCTCCTCTCTTGCTGGACTTGTCTCCTTCGTTCACCTCCACATCCTTGATGTTGTCCTCCTTCGTGGCTGTGGCTGTTCTTTCTTCTGAATGTTGTGAGTGTAGTCCCAGGATGTGGGAGGATTTTGCAGTTTCTGCAGTCTTCGGCTTCTGTCATGTGGCGTTTCTTCTCTTAGGACCTCTTCATCTCTTAGTCCTAAGCTTGGGTTGTTTACCGAAAACTGGGTTGATTCCCTCCAATAGTCCCGAAAGGATGTTCCTTCTGTAGTGAATACTCTTATTTTAGTTTCAAGATAAATGTTAATTTTACCGTCTTGAATTTCGGAATAGTATAAATTCATTTTAAATTAGTTACCCCATTATAATTCAATTGTGAACCACATTAATACTAATTTTATGTATACTATATATTTTATTGTATGTAAACATAATTAATTATATATCACAATTGTCAGTTAATTATTTATATTCAAATATTTATTTTAATCTAATGCCATGTCCATTTTGCAAATAAATAATAGAAAACCAAAGGTTATATTTTCCACCTTTGGTACTGTCGTAGTTTCGCCTAACGGACTCAATACGGCTAGTGAGATAATCACTGGTTGGCACTTAACTAGCGGCAGTGCTTATGGCTACATCATCCAGGTTAACCTATACCGGATAGATGCGCTACGGTCCCAAGCCGTAGCTTGCCTAGGCCAACGACGACGACGACGTAAACCAACAATTGTGACCCCGGAGCTGGATTACCCCTTCTACCCGAACGACTAGGACTAGACTGTAATGTCGTTCGTGCCCATCACCCCCTTCACCCGAACGACTAGGACTAGACTGTAATGTCGTTCGTGCCCATCACCCCCTTCACCCGACGACTAGGACCAGACTGTAACGTCGTTCGTGCCCATCACCCCCTTCACCCGAGCGACTAGGACCAGACTGTAATGTCGCTCGTGCCCTCTGCCCCTCACCCCTGCCCGTGCGCTCTGTGCCTGCGCTCGTCTCAACCTCCACTCCTTCGTTGGGAACTTGTCGTCTTGCTTGTACGTCAGCAAGCATAGGAGAAGATGCCTGACGACGCTGGTGCCATCTCCCACTTGAGCGTAAAGCTCCCCGTCTTCTGGCCGGGTGATCCATTTATTTGGTTCCACCAAGTGGAATCACAATTCAACTTGGGAAGGATCACCGCTAGCAGGACGAAATACGATCATGTTTTGTCCTCTCTACCAGCGAGCATCATCTCTGAAGTCCGTGACGTCATCGTATCTACTTCCACGAGTGAGGACCCGTACAACGATCTGAAGTCTGCCATCCTGTGCCGCACCACTGTCTCCGAGCGTGAGAAACTACATCAGTTAATCTCAAAAGAAGAACTTGGAGACCGTAAGCCCACTCAAATGCTGAGGGCTATGCAGTGCGCTCTAGGCGAACGCGCACAAACCTTCGATAAGGACATCTTTAGACAGTTGTTCTTGCAGAAACTTCCTCCATCAGCTCAGCGTGTCTTGGCCACTATGGATCCTGCTACTCCAGTTGATAAACTAGCAGAAACTGCCGACAAAGTAGTGGAGATTGACACAGCTCCGGTCAACAACGTGAACACACAATCGGAACTGGAGTTGAAAGTGAAAGAGTTAAGTCAACAACTCAACCACGTTTGTTCTCTGCTACAAAATCAACGGCAAAGAAGCCATT
Source organism: Bathynomus jamesi (assembly GCA_023014485.1). Lineage (NCBI taxonomy): Eukaryota > Metazoa > Arthropoda > Malacostraca > Isopoda > Cirolanidae > Bathynomus > Bathynomus jamesi. The sequence goes on from JAJOZX010006069.1 coordinate 249,719, forward strand.
CTCGGTCAAGATTTACGAAGAGGCATCGTTCGAGTTCCGGGAAGATCTGCTTCTACCACTCGAAATTTGGAAAGAAGGCTAGGAAGTGCATCTCCCCTTGCAATTTTTCGTCGGAAAACCCCAGCAGCGAGTCCTAATGGCGTCTAGTACTCGCACTGCCAACCTGTTATTCATAAAGGACAGGAACTCTGGTGTCAATTTCTTGGTCGATACCGGAGCGTCAGTCAGTGTATTCCCTCAAAAATCTGGTCATACGCACTCGGAATCTCCGCCTCTATACGCTGCTAACGGTTCACGCATACCCACGTACGGTACTCAGTCGCGTGAACTAAACTTGGGCCTTCACCGATCCTTCAAGTGGATTTTCATCTGTGCTCAAGTGCAGCATCCCATAATCGGCGCTGACTTCCTCCAGCATTTCAAACTCCTGGTGGATCTTGACAAGCGACGCTTATGCGACCAGGCCACACTGCTTTCTGTTCTTGCCAAACAGGTTGCCCTTCCGGACGCCTCGAACTCTGCACTTTCCCTCGTTCCCCCTAATTCCATGTACCAGTGCCTTTTCCAGCGATATCCAGGAATTCTTCAACCGATGCAGATGGGTGATACCATTAAGCACACCATTACCCATCACATTACAACAAAAGGTCCCCCTGTGTTTGCAAAACCCAGACGTCTTGCCCCGGACAAACTGAAAGCTGCCAAATCGGAATTCCAGCTTATGATGGATCTTGGGATAATAAGACCTTCCAAAAGCAGTTGGTCCTCTCCCCTACACCTGGTCCAGAAGAAGTCAGGAGACTGGAGACCATGTGGGGATTACCGGTTTTTGAATTCGACAACCATCCCGGACCGATATCCGGTACCAAATGTCCAAGACTTTACTTCTCTTCTCCACGGCAAATCTATCTTCAGTAAAATAGATCTCGTTAAGGCTTTCCACCACATTCCCGTAGAGCCTTCGGATATTCCCAAGACTGCAGTTTGTACACCATTTGGGTTATTCGAATTTGTGAAGATGCCGTTCGGGCTACGGAATGCTGCGCAAACCTTTCAGAGGTTTATAGATGAGGTCACCAGAGGCTTAGACTTTGTTTATGCCTACATCGATGATTTGCTTGTGGCCAGCTCAACGGAAGAGGAACATAAGGAACATCTTTCACTCCTCTTTCAACGCTTAGAACAATACGGTGTTACTATTAATGCATCTAAGTGTGTGTTTGCACAGCCAACCTTGGAATTTCTTGGTCACACGATTTCGCAGCACGGAATTACCCCCCTTCAGGACAAGTGTGAAGTGATAAAAAATTACCCTATGCCAAATAATCAGCGTGAGTTACGTCGGTTTCTAGGTTTGGTAAATTATTACCACAAGTTCATTAAAAACTGTGCCAGTGTTCTTGCTCCTCTACACGCTATGATCACACACAAACGCAAGGTAACGAAATTGGTATGGTGTAGCGATAGTTTACAGGCGTTCGACAATGCCAAAAATGCTATCAATAGTGCATTGTCTCTGTCATTTCCTATCAGTGATGCCCCCCTAACTCTGACGGTCGATGCATCAGATGTTGCGATCGGTGGGTGTTGGAACAAACCATTAACGGTCAACAAGCACCCATCGCGTTTTACTCGAAAAAGCTGCAGCCAGCCCAAACGCGTTATAGTGCTTTCGGACGTGAACTTCTTGCTATTTACTTAAACGTGAAGCATTTTCAACATTTCCTTGAAGGCCGAGAGTTTTGTGTTTTTACCGACCACAAACCTTTGGTCACTGTCTTCAATAAAAACAGCTGTAACCACTCTCCCAGAGTCATCAGGCAACTCGATTATATCTCGCAATTTACCACAGATATCCGCCACATCAAAGGTGTCTTGAACACTCCAGCGGATGCACTTTCAAGAATAGAGATTACTTCTGTTACCCTCAGCTCTACACTGTGGAATGCTATTGCACAGGATCAAGATAAGGATACGGAACTACAAGACCTGCTCAGAGAAGACTCCACTCACTCACTTTCCCTCAAGAAAATGAGTATGCCAGGATTGTCTGTGCCCCTCTATTGCGACGTATCAACAGCTGCTATTCGCCCTTATGTCCCTCCATGTCACAGAAAGCAGTCTTCACGGATCTTCATAAGCCCTCCCATCCTGGTATCCGTGCTTCGCAACACCTGGTTACCTCTCGCTTTGTTTGGCCCTCGATGCGGAAGGATGTCAAACATTGGACCAAAACGTGCCTTGCCTGCCAGCGTGCCAAAGTCCAAAGGCACACCAGGTCCCCCTTTGACGCATTTCCGCCCCCATCCCAGCGATTTGAGGTAATTCATGTAGACATTGTTGGCCCTCTTCCAGTGATTCAAGGCCAACGTTATCTGCTCACCTGTCTCGACCGCTTTTCCAGATGGCCTGAAGCCATCCCACTTCCTGATATCCAAGCGGACACTGTTGCAAGAGCCTTTCTTCATGGATGGGTATCAAGATTTGGATTGCCGACAAAAGTCATCACTGACCAAGGTCGCCAATTTGAGTCTTCGCTTTGGAAGAAGTTTACCAGCTTGTTGGGTACAGTACATGCGCATACCTGTGCGTATCATCCGCAAGCTAACGGCCTCGTCGAACGCTTCCATCGCCAGCTGAAGTCATCCCTTATGTGTCACGAAGACTCCCATTGGATGGATAAGCTTCCACTCGTGTTGCTTGGTATTCGCTCTGCATTTAAGAGTGATCTGAAGACTACAGCGGCTGAACTAGTCTATGGAACAACACTGCGGCTACCAGGTGGCTACTTCACTGCAGGGGATAAGTCATGTGATCCTACGGAATTCGCTCAAACACTTTCCTCTCACATGCAGTCCCTTCAGCCTGTTCCCCCTCGATTGACTAGCCAACAGAACATCTTTGTTTCCCCAGCCCTCCAGTCTTGCACCCACGTTTTCGTTCGTGTACCTGTCCCAAAACGGCCTCTCCAATGTCCATATGACGGACCCTATGAAGTTCTCCGACGTACGCGCAAATCATTTCTCATCCAGCGCGGTTCCAAGGTCGACAAGGTTTCTATCGATCGTCTTAAGCCTGCGTTTTTGGAATCAACCTTAAGTGAGGTACATGTAGCTACCAAAAAGGTCCGGAAATCTGTGTCGTTCGGAACTCTTTGAACTTCCTCTCTGGTGGGGGAGTGTGTAGTGAATACTCTTATTTTAGTTTCAAGATAAATGTTAATTTTACCGTCTTGAATTTCGGAATAGTATAAATTCATTTTAAATTAGTTACCCCATTATAATTCAATTGTGAACCACATTAATACTAATTTTATGTATACTATATTATTTTATTGTATGTAAACATAATTAATTATATATCACAATTGTCAGTTAATTATTTATATTCAAATATTTATTTTAATCTAATACCATGTCCATTTTACAAATAAATAATAGAAAACCAAGGTTATATTTTCCACCTTTGGTACTGTCGCAGTTTCGCCTAACGGACTCAATACGGCTAGTGAGATAATCACTGGTTGGCACTTAACTAGCGGCAGTGCTTATGGCTACATCATCCAGGTTAACCTATACCGGATAGATGCGCTACGGTCCCAAGCCGTAGCTTGCCTAGGCCAACGACGACGACGACGTAAACCAACACTTCGATGCAATTACAAGCATACTCCGGCATAACGGTCTTCAACGCGTCCTTAGGTATGCCCACTTTAATATGTCTCCTTTTGGGATTAGCCTGAACCAAGGCATTACCTGCTCTTAATGTTCCTGTGGCAATTGGGTTGACTGTCTCACCTTTTTCCTTCCTGACGGCGTTTGGGCTGGTTCCTGGGTTCTCTTGTGCCCGTTCGCCCATAAACTTCGGCGAACTTCCTTCCAATGTGTGTCCAAAAGTCGTTTGCTCAGGACCCCATACTGCCTGTTCACGTTGCAAAGGTAAGCTAGTACTCTTTAATACCTGTACGACGGTTTTTATATTCTTCTGCCGGTCTTCGTCGGTGCGGTGTTTCTCGTCTCTTGTGGTGTGTGCACTTCTGCAAGGATTCTTTGGGATGTCTTCTGGGTTCTCTGGTCTCCACCCAATCCTTTCCTGCCTCGAAAGTTCTTCTGTAACGGGAGGAACTAGAGTGATTCTTCGGGGACGAACCCCCGACCTTCGGTTGTCCAAATACTCCCATCGCGGAATAATCATTACAAGGTCTTCCAGTTTCGACCTTCTTCGATTTATTTCTTCCTCTAATTCCTTGCATTCCTTGAGTAACCGATTACTGTTGGCCAAATTTATCCTTTTTAAATTTTCCAAACTTTCTGTACTTATTTCGTTTAAGTTCGTTGGTTCGGTATCACTCATGTCATTTGTGCTTTCTTCATTCGTTATTTCCACACTCTTTACCGACATCGCGAAACTTATTTGCTTATTTATTTTTATTTTAAAACCTTTAAACTGTACTCACTGTTAGCGACACTTTTTACTGTTACAATTATTTCAAAGAATTATTGTTCCAAATACTTCCTACGTTCGTGCTTTACTGTCACGAAAATTTATTTTAACAACAAGTTACACTCTTGTGATAAATACCTTGCAATAGAATCCCACTTCTGACACCATCTGATGTAGTGCCCAACCCGTATATTTATTTATGGTACTGGACACCCATTCTATTACGTTAATTCACTTCACGGGCACCCTTTAAGTTGGGCGTACCCGGTGATTTTATCTCTTATTTTCGTCCAGGATGACTCGGCCTACCCAAAACGGATGGCCCTTTAAATTGATAGGCTAGGTTCCTTCGGCTTTCCAAAAGCCCACTTTGAACGTTAATTTTCCCCAGCTAACAAGAGAGGTCTATCACAAGGTATTTAGAACAACACACGCCCTCTTATAAATTTTATTAAATGTTACTCGACACAGTACATGCATTTAATAGTTTATTCTGAAGTAAATCTATAAATTTCCATACAATACAATCCAATCTTAACGTCAAAGACAAAGGTCACAGTTATATGAATTTAAATCGTTAAATTGATCCATTTCCTGTAACAAATAATTCAATGATAATCTAAAGAAAAAGTTAACAGTTATCTGAATTTCAATAATTTATAGATCGAGGGGCTTTATATTTTAGTGCAACAAAAATAAATAACAAGAAATGAAGTGGTCGGAATTCGACCCAGATATTCAAAGAATTAATTTACTTATTACTGCGGAAGACAAAATTACGCTCACTTGTGCTGCGTACGGACCGTAGATTTACGGCCCGCTCAAAATTTTCAACGCCAGTATATCAACTAACGGGACTTACTTCTGAACCCAAATAGACGGATTCAGGAACTAGGGGCCCAGACGTACCCCGTTTAGCATTTACTTGGAGCCAATTAAATTAATGGAAAGTTCACAAAACTCTTGGTCCGTTGGTTAACATTAATTAAGATACAGTCAAATTATCGGTTAAGGTCGTTAACAATAACCTTTAGCATTTACTTGGAGCCAAATTAAATTAATGGAAAGTTCACAAAACTCTTGGTCCGTTGGTTAACATTAATTAAGATACAATCAAATTATCGGTTAAGGTCGTTAACAATAACCTTTCTTATGCACCGATTTCCGCGTAAGCTAATGACATGGTATACTTTCCGTTTTAAAGTTTATTACGCCACAAGTCTACAGGGGGTTTGTTTAACCACAGTTAACTTCAAGGAGGAACGACTACAACTAACTTAACAATTTTCGAATTTACTTTACAATTTTGAAGGACCCCGCCTTCCAATGTTCTGAAAGCCTATCAAACCCTTTGTTTTTCCTAAGACCGTCCCCCCAGAAGGCTATTACCCATACAAGAGGGAAAGAAGGCGTCTTTACTACGTTTCCCAGGATCCTGGGCCCCCTGATTGGAGCGGGACCTGATTTCCGAGTATAAACCCCTCCTTCCCAAAAAATACATTTAAATACCGTTAACAGATTCGAAGCCCTAAGTTTATGACCCCCTCGTGGTTCAACTTTAGCAGCGTCTTCGAATCTGCCTTACAAAAGTCGCACCATCATGCGAAAGAGAAACTAAAATTTTCGACCCAGCGAAAGAGGAACCCACCCATTTGCAAGTACATCCAAATCCGTTGGATTACCCTTCTCGCTGGGGTCGGGTCTCGGTGATAAACCTCTGTCCCCACGTGGTTTGGCTTTATTACTTCTCTGAGAATCCGAACTAAGATAGAACAACTTTAAACAATCTGAAACACTTCGGATTTATTCGTTCATGAATGTTTAAAAACCAAACCACACTGCGTTCAGAGATGTACACCACGAAATCTTAAAAATAACATTCCTTCACTTATTTTATAAAAGATCTCTGCCTGCAAACTTCATGGTTACGACATATCATGTTATAATATATTTCGGATCAAGTAAAAATAAGCACCCCCAGCCTTCTTTAATTAGCCTTATAAGGCTAACTAACGAAAATATCACGACCTAACCTAACCAATCGTCAAGGGCGTACAGTTGGCTTAACGATTGGTTAGGTTAGCTCGTGATATTTTCGTTAGTTAGCCTTATAAGGCTAATTAAAGAAGGCTGTGGGTGCTTATCTTTACTTGATCCTATATTTCTAGTTATGAGATATTGGAGCTATTGAGATATTTAACAATGACAGGATAGAACTGGTACTGGTACTGTACTATATGTTCAGTCACACTTAAAACCCATAATTCAAACATTTGCAGAAATTGATAATATAAATGCTACGTTTGATGGAATTAAATATAAATTACAAAAGAAATTAATTATGGGTTTAGTATAAACCATGAAGTGTAGAAATTCCAGTGTTGTCCCATTTTACAGAGAATCTCATTAAGTTTTTTCTGATACCAAGTTTTGACAAGTTTTTTAGAAATTCCAGTGTGTCCGAACATTATCTGTATAATTTCATCTTTTAATAAAATTCTTGATAACACGTAAAATTCTTAAACAAAATTATTTAGAATCTGTATTTTCAAAAGTTTCTTTTATTAAAGTAACGTTGTTACAAACATTCGATATGTGCACCATTAGTGATTCACAAAACATCCAATCGATACTCCAAATGTTGCCATGTACGCTGCAGCATATCCACATCAATTCGCTCAATAGCAGCTGTGATTCTTGCTTTTAAATCATCAATGTCTGTCACCCGCGTACATTTCTAAAAAACTTGTCAAAACGTGGTATCAGAAAAAACTTAATGAGATTCTCTGTAAAATGGGACAACACTGGAATTTCTACACTTCATGGTTGACTTTTAATAACAGCCAAAAATTGTACAGATAATTCTCGGACACCCGGTATTTTTCTCCCTCTCAGACTGTCGACAGTGTTAATAGACTTCAGGAACTAATTTTGGAGCAAGTGTAGTTTACGTCCTCCTGACGCAAAAGGGGACACAAACGACACTAGGTCAAAGTTGGGGAACGTAAACTACACTAGGATCTTTATGAGACATTTTTTAAATGAATCCATCAAATAAAACGTTAAAACTTACGAAAATATTACGACTTAACCTAACCAATCGTCAATATATATATATATATATATATATATATATATATATATATATATATATATATATATATATATATATAGTACTATGCAAAAGTCAGAGACCACTATCGATCTAATAACCTTTAGATAATCTGTCGTATGAAAATTGGTTTTGATACTAAAATACATATTAACTAGAACCTCTGGTTCATATTAACGTATAACCAAGTTATTACTTAAGTGTATAAAGTTGTATAAACTGGATGACCCTCTAGTGCCTAGTCTGTATAAATTAGATTTGAGGGTTGATTCATTATATTACTTATAACGTATGTGTTTAAAGATCTAGCGAACTATTACTGATGGATCTGCAGTAAATGCTCCTAAGCTATTGTTATATCAATATTTACAATTAAAAGTATTGACATATTCACTTAAATTCTGCAAAACAAATTTATCCAAAACGTTTCACTTTATAATCCTAATTCATGCTAGTTTTTTTCTTTCACAGGCTTAAGAAATGACAAAAAGTACAATTTCTGATGAGATTAGATATAAAATAATACATTTGTATGGTGAGGGACTGAGTCAAAGAAAAATAAGTGAATCTACAGGAGTTTCCAAAACTGGTGTACAAAAAATCTTGGATCGTCACAGCTCAAATGGAACCCCAGCTGATCGCCCTAGATCAGGGAGGCCCTCTAAGCTTTCTCCATCTGATCTACAATATCTAAAGATTACTTCCTTCGAGACAGACGCAAATCCAGCACTTCACTTGCAGCAGATCTCGAAAAAACAATAGATGTCTCAGTTGATCCCTTTACTGTATGGAGGAAACTTAACTCAGTAGGTCTTAAAAGACGTGTTGCAGCAAAAAGCCACTTTTAAGGAATGGAAATAAAGAGAAGAGAAGAAAATGTGCTTTGGAACACAAGTACTGGACATCTGAGATCTGCTTCCTTCGTACAGTAGAAGGATCAACTGAGACACCTGTTGTTTTTTCGAGATCCGCTGCAAGTGAAGTGCTGGATTTGTGTCTGTCTCGAAGGGAAGTAATCTTTAGATATTATAGATCAGATGGAGAAAGCTTAGAGGGCCTCCCTGATCTAGGACGATCAGCTGGGGTCCCATTTGATCTGTGACGAGCCAAGATTTTTTGTACACCAGTTTTGGAAACGCCTGTAGATTCACTTATTTTTCTTTGACTCAGTCCCTCACCATGCAAATGTATTATTTTATATCTAATCTCATCAGAAATTGTACTTTTTGTCATTTCTTAAGCCTGTGAAAGGAAAAAAACAGCATGAATTAGGATTATAATGAGAAACGTTTTGGATAAATTTGTTTTGCAGAATTTAAGTGAATATGTCAATACTTTTAATTGTAAATATTGATATAACAATAGCTTAGGAGCATTTACTGCAGATCCATCAGCAATAGTTCGCTAGATCTTTAAACACATGCGTTATAAGTAATATAAGTAATAAGTAATATAATAAGTAATATAAGTAATATAAGTATAAAGCTTCGCGATTTTACCATTAGTGAAAGTGAAGTACTCTCGGCCATAGGAAAAATTCACCCAAATAAAACTCCACATCCAGATAAGATCTACCGTAAGGTACTTAAAGAAATGATTTGCGCAATGGTCTCTCCTCTTACATATACAGGGTATTTAAAAAAACCGAAATCATAGGAAATATTTTTGACGACGTGTATATATATATATATATTATGGCATGAATTTCACAATTAAACACGTGAAATGAATGAATGATGCAAACCCACCAGGAAAAAGAAAAATGATTCTAAGGCCTTGGAATCATTTTTCTTTTTCCTGGTGGGTTTGCATCATATATATTATATATATATATATATATATATATATATATATATATATATATATATATATATATATATATATGTTATTATTATTATTATTATTATTATATTATTATAATATAATTGAAAAGTAAATATTCCTATGATTCCGGACTTGTTTCAAAAGTTAGGAATCATAGGAATATTTATTTTTCAATTATATTATAAGAGTAAAAAATATTTCCTATGATTCCGGACTTTTGAAACACCCTGTATATTTAATGAATCGTTACAGTCTGGAGAAATTCCGTTTTATTGAAAACTTGCAAACATTACTTCAACATTTAAAAAAGGAGACAAATCGCTCCCCAGAAATTATCGTCCCATTAGTCTGACTTTAGTAGTTGGTAAGCTTATGGAGACGATCGTTCGGGACAAAATCGTTAATCACTTAGAAATTAATAATTTAATTAAAGATTCTCAGCACGGCTTTCGACATAATCGTTCTTGTCTAACCATTTTGCTCGACTTTTTTAATGATATTGCAAATATATATGACGAGCGTGAAATAATAGATGTTATATACATTTCGATTTTCAAAAGGCGTTTGATAAAGTGCCCATAAAAGATTATTAGCTAAACTTTAGTCTCACGGAATTGATGGTAATGTTCTCAAATGGATTGAAAATTGGCTTAGCAGACGTAAACAAAGCGTGGTCATTAATGGCAAAGCGACTAACTGGAGAAGTGTAACTAGCGGCGTACTTCAAGGATTAGTTCTGGGACTAATTCTTTTTATATTTATATCAGTGATACGAATATTGGGATTGTAAAATAAGAATTTATTAATAATCTAACAAAGTAAAATTTTGAACATAAATGGAAAAAGCATAAGTTAGGATATAATAGTTAGGGGATAAATTACTCGTAGACCTCAGATGAGTTTAGAATACAAGGACTGTACGTGACTTTTGGTACGAAGCCAGAAGAATAGGTTTTCCCACGTTCGTACTTGTAATCTTGTTTAACCAATGAGGCGCGGAAATATCAGTCACTGATACCCCACCTCTCGTTTCGTCCAATCCGGTATTCATAAAAAGTTTTAGTTTTTAAATAGCATTCGATATATATAATTAAATCATTTAATCTTGTCAAATAGGTCAAATAAGTTAATTAAATGATATAAAACAGATAGGAATTTGTAAACCTCATAAAATACTAGGGGCACTCAATATATTTTGCCCCACCCTTTTTTCTTAGCTAAATAATAGGCCATGGTGCTGAAATGTCTTTTGGGCCGTAAGTTTGAACTTTCTGCCTTCACATAACTGGATTTTTCCACTTTGAACCTCCCCTCCTTGTATAAAACCACTTTTAAATGCCCTTGTATAAAACCGATGGTTAACGCAGCTTCGAAAATGGCGTCTGACAGTGATGTGCGTAGTAAACAGAGAGCTGTTGTCGAGTTCTTAACCGCAGAGAAGGAAACAGTTGGAAATATTCACAAACGTCTACAAAACGTTTACGGAGATGCTGTTGTTGATCGAAGCACCGTTGGACGTTGGTCTAAACGTGTGAGATCATCGGAGAGAGGGAGAGCCAGCCTCGATGATGAGCCACGCAGGGGTCGCCCGGCATCGGCTGTAACATCTCACACTGTGCAACGTGCTAACAGCATCATTCGATCAAATCGGCACGTCACATACAAGGAGCTATCACTGGAGCTAGGAATTAGTGAAGGAAGTGTGAATACGATAATTCAGCAACTGGGATACTCAAAAGTGTGTTCACGGTTTGTTCCTCGCCAACTGACTGAAGATCACAAAGCCCAAAGAAAAGAAATTGCTTCTGAGTCGTTGGTTCGATACGAGACAGAAGGGGATGACTTCCTTTCACGAATTGTGACTGGGATTGAGACTTGGGTACACCACTTTGAACCTGAAACAAAACACTAATCCAGGGAGTGGCATCACGCAGACTCCCCACTAGGGTGGCCCTTATTTTTCAACTTTTGAAATTACTTGCTCCCAACCCCTAATCTTCTTCCAATATATAAAAAGTGCTCTGTGCAAAATTTCAGCTCAATTGGGCTATATTAAGGTGGGCCCCAAAGGCCCTGAAGTTTCAAAATTCACCGATAATTGGTATTTCTAATATAAAACCTTTATAATTCATTTGCAAACTTTGTTTGGGAAAATAATCACAAAACATAATCGAAAGTGAATTTTATTTGCAACAAATAATTACGCCGCTTATATAGGCCGCAGGCGCAGAACTTTCTAGAACCTTCCAGAAGCGGTTTTTTTACGCACTTACGATACTTTTCAATTTCCGTGAATATCTCGTCCAATTTTGGTTTTAAGTAAATAATGGTCATAACTAAATTTATTGTAAATTGAATTCTCTTTCGATCATATTCTATATTTCTTTCGAATAAAACACTGTAAAGAAGATAAAAACGGTTTTATATGAAAAAATATCAATATTGTTAAAATCTGAAACTTTAGGGCCTTTGAGGGCCATCTTAATATTGTCTGATTGAGCTGAAATTTTACACAGAGCATTTTTACATGGATTAGAACAACTTTGGAGGTTGGGAGATGAAAAATATTTCATTTCAGAAAATCACATACAACTAAGGGCCACCCTACTCCCCACGCAAGTAAAAGTTCAAAATGGGTCCCTCTGCCGGAAAGGTTATGGCCACCATCTTGTGGGACATGAAAGGGGTGATTCTGGTGGATATTATGAAGAAAGGACAAACAATCAACTCAGAGGCATATATTGTTACCCTGTAGATACTCCAGAGACGTATAAAGCGAGTTCGACCGGAGAGAAAACTGGAAGACGTCCTTCTTTTGCACGATAACGCAAGACCACACAACAGTTTGCAAACAAGAGAGGCCATCACAAAAATGCGCTTGACTGTGTTACCACACCCTCCATACAGCCCGGATCTGGCACCTTCAGACTTCCATTTGTTTGGGCAATGAAGGATGCTATTCGTAGAAGAAAGTTTCAGAGTGACGATGAGGTTGTTGAGGAGGTTAATAGGTGGCTCCAGCGGAACCCAGCGGACTTTTACCAGCAAGGAATAAAGGCCCTTGTTTCGAGGAGGAGGAAAGCCGTAGAAAAGGACGGAGACTATGTAGAAAAATAAAAATTTGTAAAGAAGGTATGTAACTACTTGTGTACAAAATTTTTGGAACTTACAAGGAAACTTGGAAAGAAAAAAAAAGGTGGGGGCAAAATATATTGAGTGGCCTTCGTAGTATGCGTAAAAGTTGTCTCTAAGTTCCAGGTTTATAAGGAAGCTGGACAAAGAAGTGTTTCCCTAGTGCGAGGTGGAAGTCCGAAGTGGGAGGGAAGACGGAGAGCGCGGCGCGGATGGAGTTTCATGCAATTAGTCGAGAACAGAACAGAAACACAACAGCAGGGTGTATCATGCTCATTGAAGCGCGAATTTCAAGATTGGCAGTGTGTATTCCTATGTAAAATTAAATTTCAGGAGGGGTTTGTTTTCTTGAACCTTTGCTAAAAATCACGTTTAAGTGTTCAAATTTCCACTTTTTCGTTTTCTGGTTATGTACAGAACAGCTGTGCAGGACATACACTGTAGTACAAATGTAACAGACCGGTTTCTTACTACACAAAACCATTGTAACAACTGTTATAGGCTACTGGAGTTTCACTGTGATAATTTTCTATGTTTCAGATACAAAGCTTGGTGAAGATTGTGTAGCCACCATGGCTAAGCAAGGACGAAAGACCAGAAAAAGTTCTGGTTCAAAGCTGAGTGATCTGGTGGGTCCAGGCAAGCAGTTATTTCCCACAGAAGTTCCAACCTGGAGAGCTGTGTTTCAGAGAGGAATCCTCCTCCAGGAAGAGAAGCTGCTTCTGGATGATATGAAGAGAGGTCAGTACCCTCTGCAAGATATGGCTAAGGACTTAGCATCACTGGTACTGGCACAGTGGTGCAAAAGCAATGCCAAGTTCACTCCTCCTGTGATCATTCAAGAGAGATCCATTTCCAGGAAGATTCTTGTCAGGTGGAATGAAATGATTGACCTAGTGAATGGCAGAGTGAAGGCTGCAAAGAGAGAGAAGAGAATATCTGAACTTGATACATTGTTTGACATAACAACCTGCAGACATGATATCACTCTCTGTGGAACTGAAGCATCTGGCTGCTCTGGCTGTGCTGCTAGAGTTCATGTCAACTGTGACTGGCCCCTGCCTCAGAAGATTCCAAAGCTAGAGCTAGAGTGGCTCCATTACCAGAGGATCAAAACTTCGGAAGTTTCTGGCTTCCGGATGGCATCTGTTGATGTGAAGGAAACAGTGAAGCAGATGAAGGCTGCTAAGAGGAAGGAGGAAGAACAGAAGGCAGCTGAGAAGAGAAACAGAAAAGAGGAAGAAAAGGAGCTACTGCTTAGAGCTGATGATGGTGATGATGATGAAGATGAGGTGACTTCCTTGCAAGTCTCTCCAGGCAGAGCAGCTCCTACTGCTGACACAGATTTTTCCAGTACTGCACCATGCACAAGCTCCAGTGTCAACACTGGCAAAGTCTCTACCTCTGCCAGGAGGAACTACATGGATATCTCAAGCACTGTTGCGGCTGCAGTCAGGTTCAAGGTGGCAAACACTCCTGCAGCAGCCATTGCAACTGGTTTCTTGCAAGATCTCATCAAAGCTGGCCATCTATCTGCTGATAAGGCCTATCTAGCTGTTGACAGGATGAAGATGTGGAGGGGCAAGGAGTCTGTAATAGGTGCCTCGGTGGAGCCCTGGAGAAAAGGACAGAGGGAGAGGAGATCAAGGGAACTTTCTTTGATGGAAAACAAGATAAAAAGACAAAGATCATGAGGTACAATGAAGAAACTGGCCGCTTCCATCCTGATATTACAACTGAAGAGCATTATAGTGTTACCTGGGAACCTGAGGGGAAGTATCTCTTCCATTGTACACCAGAAGAACCTGAAGGAAATGAGAAACCTGCACTGAAGATAGCTCAGGCTCTGTTTGGGTGGATTAGTGCTCATGGTGCTAAAGATACTATTTTGGTCCTTGGTGGTGACTCCACCAACACAAACACAAGACCTGATGGAGGAGCCATCACTCACTTGGAGAGACTGCTAGGTCACAAGTGTCACTGGCTGATATGCCAGTTGCATATTAATGAACTCAGCCTCAGGCACATGATCATCAAGCTTGATGGTCCCTACACGGACAAGTCTGGGTTCAGTGGCCCAGTAGGAAAACTTTTGGAGAAGATCAATGACATACCTGTCAACTTTAGCTTCAAGGCTCTGCCAGGAGAAGATATAATTGAACTGCCAGAAGACATTGTACAGAACCTTAGCACTGATCAGAAGAACTGCTACCTACTGATCAAAGCTCTCAAGACAAGAGATTTGAGCAAGGAAGTTGCTGGTCTGAAGTGTGGCTCTCACTGAATCAGTCACGCTGGCTGACTACAGGTGAGGCTCTGTTGATGCTGTGGATGAGGCAGCATGGTCTGAAGGGGGAGGTGTTGAAGAAGCTGGAGGTGCTGCTGAAGTTCTGCCTGGACTTCTACTTCAAGATGTATTTTGAGATCAAGGTGAAGCACCACATGAGGTATGGACCTCACCATATTGTGACAGCTCTGGGACTGCTGAGAAGCCAGACCTCTGAAGTCAGGAACATAATCACTCATGTGATAGTTCGTGAAGCATATCATGCTCACAGTGAGAACCTCATTGCCTCTCCTGTGCAGTGAGGATGAGGAAGAGAGGGCATGGGGGGTTGAGATGATCAAGAAGATGAGAGTTAAGTCTGAGTATGGAGACATGAGTCTGAGAACTCATAGAAATCCTAAACTGAATTTTGATGCCACTTCTCCAGTTACTCTGATTAATTGGGATAAGGAGAAACTGTATGAGCCACTCTTCACTTGTAAGATGTCAAGAGGAGAAGTTGAGGAGCTTCTCAGGTCTCCACTTGAAGTTGAAAACTTCTCAGTTCACACTCAAAGCTGTGAAAGAGCAGTCCAGGAAGTTTCAGCTGCAGCTCATGCAGTGTATGGGCAAGAGAGAATTGTTGCCAGTTTTCAAGTCAAAGCAAGACATTATGAACATGTTTTAGATATCTACAAGACCTGCTAGACAAATCAAGATGCTTTCAGAAGAAAAAATCTCAAAACATTCAGTTGACCAGCATATTATTACAACTTGGGGGTGGAGGAGGGACTTATACAAATATTAAAGAAGAATTGCAATTGCAAGAAAAAGGTTGAACGTTACAACAGCTTGCGGGAAAGGTGGGGGCAGCTGCCATCACACTCAGTGATGCCGAAAAGAAAATAAATACAAATTGGTGGAGGCGTTTCTAAAAAAAAGAAAATGCAAGACCAAGAAAGAAGAACAAAAGGATTCTGCCTGATGAAGAGAACAGCCGCGAAATGTGGTGTATAGGAGACTAAAAATCATACAATTCCTTAGTTTTGGGCCATTTTGGGTGATTTTGGTTATTTTAGGGGTTATGAACCACTTTGGCTGATCTTAAATGGGTCCAAGCCTGCCCCTAGAAATGCTTAAGGGTGTATGTGAACAATATGGAACATATGGAGGTCATTTGAGGCTACCAAGTCTTTGAAATTGGCAAAAAATCCCATTTTTCGACAAAAAAGTGCGATTTTGAACACTTAAATGTGATTTTTCGCAAAGGTTGCAGAAGACGAACCCCTCTTAAAATTCAATTTTACATAGGAATACATACTGCCAAGCTTGAAATTCCAAGTTTTTCAATATTCGACCTGAGCATGATACACACTAGACTAGAAAACAGTTCACCAGAGAGGCGAGTCAGCGATTAGTCGAGAGAGATGTGGACGAGACGAAAGAAATCACGTAAGAGACAATAAAAGTGAAAATCTTCGAAGGATTTCTTCGAGGAGACAAAAAGAAAGTTCGATCAAAACCAATTCTTTTCTTGTTTTATAATTGTTTTTTTTTTGTATTTGTCCTATTACATTTGTGACTTAAGTATATAATATTTTTTAACAACGTGTTTCATACCCGCTTGTGACTTATATGTGGTTCAAGTAATGATCACAAGTGGATAAATTATACTTGGCGAAACATCCATTGTGTGTGGTTCAGTGACGCCGTCCTTAAGGAGCTAACCTATATTGTATTAGTATAATTAGTACATAATTGCCAACATTTTGAAAAGCAAAAGCAGTAGGATTTGTAATCAATGCCAAGAAGTCTGGGAGCATGTCTCTCACGGGAAATTTTTTAAAACCTAGCCTTAAATGATGCACTCTAGTGCATTCTGAGCATGAAAGGTTTGATATTATTTGCATGTTGTTCGTGTTGATAATGTGAAAAAAAATGTGTAGGGTTGGCAAGTATGTTAGTATCGTTCCCAGTGATTGTAGTAAACTCTTGTTAAGAAGTTTAATAATCAGTTAGGCCCAGGTTCGAAACGAGGCCGTGGTTGACTTCCGGTGATCTCGAGGCCTACTCTAGTATGAGATAGGCTTAATTAAATTTTCCCACATAAGCTGATAGGCCTAACCCAGCTAGGCTTAAGGTTAAGCTGGCTTTCGCTACCAAATTCGTAATCATATAACCCGAGTAAAGTCCTCATTATTATTTCCCAGCTTTACAGTTGTCACAACGACAAGGTAATTGGGGGACAACGCTTAAGGTATTAAGGGTATAATTTAAAAATTTGCAGATGATATCAAACTGGGGAGACGAATAAAATCAGCGGCAGAACGTTCGCAGATTCAAGAAAATATTATTAATTTACTCGAGTGGGCAGAAATTTGGCAAAATAACTTTAATATAGATAAATGTAAAACGTTGCATATCGGAAGAGACAATGTTAAAGAAATATAAACACTATTATTGTTGTTGACACTCTTAAACAGAGTAAGTAATGTATCGAAGAGGTTAGAAAAGCAAATAGAATCTTAGGATTTATTGGTAGATCATGAATTTAAGTTGAAGAAAACAATGTTAACATTATATAATTCCTAGGTACGTCCCCACCCGGAATACTTCGTTCAGTTCTCGTCCCCATATTTACGACAGGACATCGACAGAATGGAGAGAGTGGAGCGACGGGCAACAAAGATGATTTCTAAACTTAGAAACAAATCATACACTGCCCGTTTAAAAATGTTAAATTTATTCTCACTTGTAAAGAGGTGTAATCGAGAAGATTTAAACCAGATGTTTAAAATAACACTGAAAAATAAAGATTTGGTTCCTGACCCAAAATAGATGGTCCCTATATATGTTTTTACACTGAATCCGAATCTGTTTTTAGAATTCTTCTATCACGTATAGATTTTGAGATATGACAGTTTCAGCTATATTGGTTAACTACAATTTCTATAAGCAAATTGCCGTTCATGAATTACACTAGTTTAGCATTCCTATGACAACCTATGGCTTCTATCTTGCGACTGGTGGAATCTTTTCACTAATGAAGTGATGAATACCACTACCTACATACCGTAAGTTATATCAGTGCCCATCAATATGTCGCAATGAGAGGGTAAGGCAGATTGCCTTAGTGCAAAATATATACAAGCTCTTACATTTAGTGGTAGTAAAAATGATAATGAATTGATAAATAGTGAGAGTGATAGTGATAGGAGTTTTCAATTGAAAATGCTGCTTTGAATGATTTTTTGAGTGGAAGAAAAGGTTAAATATATTTAAGAATCCTAAAAACAGATTCGGATTCAGAGCAAAATAATACATACGGACCATCTATTTTGGTTCAGGAACCAAAAACCTTGTTTGGATGTATATTCCAAATATTAAAAAGAAACTTGTTAGCAGATGTATAAATGGTTTAATGCATATCTCTCTCTCTCTCTCTCTCTCTCTCTCTCTCTCTCTCTCTCTCTCTCTCTATATATATATATATATATATATACATACTGTATATATATATATATATATATTATATAGTTACTTTTTTATATTCATATATATCATATATATACTGATATAGTTACCTTTTTCCATCTATTTTTTATAGTTACCTTTAATTAATGTTACTTTAATTTTTTACAGGTCACTGTGAAATAAATGCTTGGAATATTGACGGATTACCTAAAATAGTTAAAAAAAAACTGAAAAATATTAAGTGTCTCGTAGATGTGTTAATGATGCCGACAATTTTTACTACATTTGTGGAGAATTTACTGTTAAAAATCAGAAAAGGTGCTTTACTCCTCTTATAAAAAAAGCTTATCATTTGTACTTCGGATGCGAGGTAGGAGATCAAGATAAACAATTTGTTGCATTTCATGTGCAAACCATCTCCGACAGTGGATTAAAGGTGCTCGTTCATCTCTGTATTTCGCAATACCAATGATTTGGAGAGAACAACAGGATCACTTAAATGACTGCTATTTCTGTATGACTTAAACATGAAGATTCTCTGCAAAAAACAAGAAATCCATTCTATATCTTAATTTGGCATCGGCAACAAGACCTGTCGCTAATGGTCCAGATCTTCCTGTTTCACTACCACCCGAAACATACTGTAGAGGATGAAGATGATGATGAAGAGGTAAGTGCTGAAGCAGGTCCTACTAATGATCTAGATTTCAATCCTTCCACCCTAACTGAGCCACACATGATCTCTCAAGCGGAGCTCAATGATCTAGTTCGAGATCTAAACCTATCTAAAAATCAAGCTGAGGTACTTGGTTCAAGATTACAAGGGTGGAAGCTTATGGAGAAAAATACAAACATAAGTCTGTTTCGTAACCGGGAAAAATAATGTGTCCATTTTTTTCAATGAAAGAAAATCTTTGCTATTGCAATGATATTAATGCACTGATGGAAGCACTTGCACACGAACACCAAATTGAAGAATGGCGGTTGTTCATTGATTCATCAAAATTGAGTTTGAAAGTTGTTCTGCTACATAATAGGTATATTTTTCTATCAGTTCCCATTGCTCATTCATTTCACCTAAAAGAATCATATGAAAATATGGAATATCTTTTAAACAGCATAGAATACAATAAGTATAACTGGAACATCTGTGGTGACCTAAAAGTTATAGCTCTTCTTTTGGGAATGCAGCTAGGGTATACAAAATATTGCTGTTTCTTATGTGAATGGGACAGCTGTGCTAAGTCTAAACATTACATTGTTAGCGATTGGCTAACTAAACGACTAGTAAGGGGTTCCAAAAAACCTTACTCCCCCTATTTGCAGCTTACATGTTTACTTATATCGAAATAGTTTTTAGTGATTATAAAAATATATAAAATTCTTTATTTATTGCAGGTATTAAAATTACTCTAGCTGATAAAGTGATAATATAATGGCTTCTCAATTAATTGGTGATTCGGAGAGGCAACGTGTGATAGATCGCATACGAGCAATAACATTTCGGGAAGCTCGTGATACTGGAGCCACCTTTATAACACGTTCATGGGTTGCCAAAAAGTTGCGAAGAAGTGAGGACTTCGTCAAAAGAAATTGGAATAAAACTTTGGATGAATGTGAAATGGATACAACCAAATCTGGGCGCCCAAATTTGCCACTCTCTCAGGAAATAAAGGACATCATTGAAAGCGGTACGCGTAAGCGGAAAAACAGCTGTGCTAAACTTTCTAGAGAGATCGAAGTGTTGAGAGGAAAGATCGTTAGTGGTGCGATCATTCGACTGTACCGTCATAGGCAAGGTTTAAAGCCTTTGCATGAACTTCCAAAGCCAAGAAAAAAACAACTTAACATCGATGACAGAATGTAGTTTGCCCATTATCTTGAAGATTGGGATGTGGATGATTTCATGCATTTAGCTGTCTCCGATGAATTTTTTGTTTACGTAACACGTCGGCCTAACTACCAAAATGATCGAGTGTGGGCCACAACACCAGATGAAATCGATGACAATGAACATTATCGCGAATTATTAAAAAGTCCAGACTGTGTTGGTGTGTTTGGTTTGTTCACTGCAAAGAAGCTCATGTGGGTGCTGAAGCCAAATGGTCAGAGTTGGGATGGACGGTATTTTCGTGATATTATTCTATCCCAGCATATCATTCCTTTTCTAAGAAACCCAAACAATGTTATGAATGTCGATCAGGTCACACTTCTGCACGATAAGGCCCCTGCTTTAAGGCATTAGCCACTCAACAGTTGTTGCTGAACCATGAGATCGATTTCTTTGGAAATGAAAAATGGCCAGGAAATTCTCCTGACCTGAACGTCTGTGAACACATTGGATCAGTTATAAAGGACAAGGTTGAATGTCTCTTGTTTCAAGAACCTGCAGCAAATCGATTTTCGAAGGATACAATGACGCAACACATTGAAGCTGTTTTAGCAAATTTGCGTAACGATCAAGATCTATTCACGACACTTTTGGCAAGCTACCCAAAGCGAATTCAGGCTGTCTTGGAAGCCAATGGCGGGAACACCAAGTTTTAATTGTTTCTCATTAAATGCAGGATTAAATTCTCTTTTGCAAGGTATGTTTAGTTTTACTGTACCTCTAATGGTTTAGGCCATGGGCGGGGGGGGGGGGGGCTAAGGTTTATTGGAGCCCCGTAGGTCAAAAAAACTTTTTGCATAAAAACCTTGTTGAACCATAAAATGTTTATCTACCACCTTTGCATATAAAGGTAGGACTGATGAAAAATTTTGTGAAAGGAATGGCTCAAAACAACAGAGGATTTCAATACATTAAAGAAAAATTTCCCAAAATCAGCCAAGCGAAAATAAAAGAAGAAATATTTGTGGGACCCCAAATACGAGAATTGATGAATGATGATGAATTCGATGCAGTTTTAGAAGGAAAAAAAAAAAATGCTTAGGAGTGTTTTAAATCCGTCGCGAACAATTTTTTAAGTAATAACAAAGCACTAAACTACAAAGATTTAGTTAAAAGAATGCTGGTAGCATACCATGAAATGGGGTGTAGCATGTCCCTAAAGATTTACTTCCTCCACTCCCATTTAGACTTCTTTTCTGAGAATTTGGGAGCTGCGAGTGATGAGCATGGCGAGCGCTTCCATCAGGATATGTTAAAAGTTGGAAAAATGGTACCAGGGCAGATAGAACCCTAATATGTTAGCTGATTACTGTTGGTCATTGTTAAGAGAAGCTCCTCGTACATCATACAAGCGAAAATGTTCCATTAAATCATTTCAGTAGCTTTCTATTTATGTTTATTTACCATAGCTGTATTTGTATAATAAAATAAATTGTTTATACTTGTATAAGACTGCATTTTTCTCAAAACCTTTATGGGAAAGAAAAATTCTGAAAACAGATTCGAACTTAGCGTGAAAAATTAATTTAGGATCAGCTATGTTTATGCAGGAACTAGAAAAAAGTTTAGTTTTGTTGATCAGTGTAATTAAAGGTTTCTATAATGTCGACGCCAAAAAATATTTCCCCTTCAGAAATGCAGATAGAACTCGCGGGAATGAACTCAAATTAGTGGGGAAACATTTTAATTCTAATGAAGCTAAACATTTCTTCTTCAATCGTATAGTTAATTTAAGGAATGGATTGCCAACCAACGAAGTTAAAAATAATTCGGTGGAGTCCTTTAAAAAGAGACGAGATGCTTATCTTGCCTTAAACACCCAGTTAGAAGCATTTATTAGCACTTTTTTTTTAATTGAATAATCTTTATTATGATTAATAAAGCAAATACAGTGGTCTTGCAATTTACAATGGCACAAATAATTGTGAAGCTGGACTATTTGTTTTATTTAATTTGGGCCTTAAGCTTTAGGTTTTATTTGGCTCTTATTAACATTAAAACATAGTTATTGTTAACAATACATAAATCATGAATTAATAAGAATTATTAATTAAGATATGTATTAATCTTAAATTATCCATATCGATATAACAAATGCAAAGTCATTATTGAAGGTATGATACCAATACCATACAAAGAAATCAATATTATACACGAGAGATAAGAGCTGAACACTGGCAAATAAGGTGTCTTTAATCCTAGATTACACACGAGAAATGAATAAACACTTATTATTTTTATTAGTATGTCATTATTAATCGAGATTTCAACTTGGTTTTAAACGAATTTACATTCACAATATTTTTTATATCAGCATTTAAGTTATTCCATAGTTTCATTCCAATGAAAATGAATAATTTTTGAGATGAAGCCAATCTAAATTGAGGTATAACATGTTTTGATCTTTTTGGTCTGATACGAGTGGATTCTTTGAGTTACAAAATATCTTTTTACCCATTATAAGTTAATAATTTTGTTCTTACACTCGTAAATAAAAATAAAATGTGCCACTTTGATTATATCATAAAGCTATAGTAGTTTTAGCTCTTTAAATAATGCACTAGAGTGACCAAGGAACTCAGCATCAGATAACCTATTTGCTCTTTTTCGGATGACAAAGATACTGTTTAAAGCGTTGTTAGCGGAGTTTCCCCAAACAAGGGGAACGTTGCATAAGGGAGAACAAGAGTATGATAAAGAGTTAATAAAACCTGTTTAGGGACTACGGCTGTAGGTCAATTCGTTCCCGGATAATTCGTTCCCGGTCTTCTCGTTTCCGGTCAATTTGTTCCAATGCAAATTCGTTCCTATCACCAAGTTCGTAGCCTACTCTTTTCGTGCGTGAGTTAAATTCCCCTAAAAGTTGAAGTTAATAATATTACTTCGGATGGCAACACTGACTTTCACTTTCACTTCAGTGATAGCCGTGTACACAGTTGGTGGTTCCGCTAACAGCTGCGTTAAAGAAAAATGCCTCGCCTATTTTCTTCTGAAAGGGGCAAGAAAAATGCAAAAAATTTCACTTTTCTACTGAAGGTCAAATTATGATAATAAAAACCCACTCTAATAGAGAGAGTTTATTTCCACAACGGTTTCGATGCCAGTGGGCATCGAAACTGTTGTGGAAATAAACTCTCTCTATTAGAGTGGGTTTTTATTATCAGGGCAAGAAAAAGCTTATTGATGATTCAAATTATATCTTTGAGATTCATCGTCTCATTGCTGATGGATCCAAGATTTATTGGAGGTGTGAAAAAACGTCATCTGTGTTTGGCCCGGGTACATACTATGGCAGAAGATCCTGACCACGCCATTGTGCACAGACATAAAGAGCACAACCACCCGGCAAACGCTGCAACTGCCAAAGTTCGTGCGACAATTTCGGACATTAAGGCTGCTTGTATTGAAAGTCAACAACCTTCCCGAGCAGTAATCGCTGAACATACTTATCAAATGAATGACCATCAGCTGGCTGTTTTTCCAGGAATTTCAAACGTTGCACACAATATTAGACGCTGGCGTCAGGAAAACGACAATGCACCGCCTGTTCCAAAAGACCGTAATGGATTTGACATTCCAAATATGTACAAGTTCTTAGAAAATGGCGACCTCTTCCTGTACTGGGATATCGGTAAGAACGATGAAAAGAGGATCTTGGTGTTTGCCCCTGAAGAAGGCTTGAACGACCTGATATGGTTCCAAAATTGGGCAGCTGATGGCACGTTAAGGCCTGTACAGAGGTATTCTACCAGGTATACACCTTGCACATTGAAGATGGTCCCTTTAGTGCCCCAAGGCTATTCGCTCTCCTTTCAACGGAAAATACATACAGAACCTTATTCTCAAAATTGAAGGAACTTTGGTCTGACCTCAATCCGGCCTCGATTATGATGGATTTTGAGAAGGCCAGCATGAATGCATTTCAAGCTATTTTCCCACGAGTTAGAGTAACTGGTTGTGTGTTCCATTTGTCCAAAAGTGTGTACAGACATGTCGTTGCTCAAAGCTTGTAACAGAAGTACAACACAGATGACGATTTCTCTTCAAAAAGTTAGGTGTTTTTCTGCTTTAGCCTTTGTTCCAATCCCAGATGAAGAGTTAATTGATGATGATGAGATTCAACAAGAAATTGTGTCCTACCTCGAAACCAACTACATTGGTGGAATTCGTGGTCGTGGTAATAATCGGCGTCGAGTGCAACCTTCATTTCCAATAGAAATATGGAATGTACGTGAGCGAACCGAACTCGACATGCCACGTACAAATAACTCTTGAAGCATGGCATAATGCTTTTGCTACTAATGTGTGTACGCATCCTACAATATGGAAGCTTATTTTAGCCCTGCAAAAGGAGGAAAGTCTCTCACGCACGAAAAGAGTAGGTTACGAACGTGGTGATACTGTCAGGGTGACTAAGAATATGGTGATATAAACAAGGGTCTAAAAAAAAATACTTGAGAGATACGATGCTAACCAGAAAATAACGTTCTTAAAAGCTGTTCCCTACAACTACATATATTTTAAATATTTTAAATGAGGTTTTAATAAAGTTTTAATAAAGTTTTAAATAATTTTTTCGTTCCAGAAAAATTCACCCTACAATATGGAAGCTTATTTGTCTTTCACGCACGAAAAGAGTAGGCTACGAACAGGAATATAGGAACAAATTTGCATTGGAACAAATTGACTGGGAACGAAAGACAGGGAACGAGTTGTCTAGGAACGAATTATCCAGGAACGAATTTTTAGGGAACGAATTTACCGCACACAAATACAGTATTGTAGAATTTTCACTCGGATTCTCTCCTCTTTGCTTTAAAATTTTCACTCATCTTTAAATTTCCCTCACTTTTTTCAACCTCGGTTCTTTGTTTTGCTTTAAAATTTTCACTCATCTTTAAATTTCCCTCACTTTTTTCAACCTCCGTTCTTTGCTTTGCTTTAAAATTTTCACTCATCTTTAAATTTCCCTCACTTTTTTCAACCTCCGTTCTTTGTTTTGCTTTAAAATTTTCCTCATCTTTAAATTTCCCTCACTTTTTTCAACCTCCGTTCTTTGCTTTGCTTTAAAATTTTCACTCATCTTTAAATTTCCCTCACTTTTTTCAACCTCCGTTCTTTGTTTTGCTTTAAAATTTTCACTCATCTTTAAATTTCCCTCACTTTTTTCAACCTCCGTTCTTTGCTTTGCTTTAAAATTTTCACTCATCTTTAAATTTCCCTCACTTTTTTCAACCTCCGTTCTTTGTTTTGCTTTAAAATTTTCACTCATCTTTAAATTTCCCTCACTTTTTTCAACCTCCGTTCTTTGCTTTGCTTTAAAATTTTCACTCATCTTTAAATTTCCCTCACTTTTTTCAACCTCCGTTCTTTTTTTGCTTTAAAATTTTCACTCATCTTTAAATTTCCCTCACTTTTTTCAACCTCCGTTCTTTGCTTTGCTTTAAAATTTTCACTCATCTTTAAATTTCCCTCACTTTTTTCAACCTCCGTTCTTTGTTTGCTTTAAAATTTTCACTCATCTTTAAATTTCCCTCACTTTTTTCAACCTCCGTTCTTTGCTTTGCTTTAAAATTTTCACTCATCTTTAAATTTCCCTCACTTTTTTCAACCTCCGTTCTTTGTTTTGCTTTAAAATTTTCACTCATCTTTAAATTTCCCTCACTTTTTTCAACCTCCGTTCTTTGCTTTGCTTTAAAATTTTCACTCATCTTTAAATTTCCCTCACTTTTTTCAACCTCCGTTCTTTGTTTTGCTTTAAAATTTTCACTCATCTTTAAATTTCCCTCACTTTTTTTCAACCTCCGTTCTTTGCTTTGCTTTAAAATTTCACTCATCTTTAAATTTCCCTCACTTTTTTCAACCTCCGTTCTTTGTTTTGCTTTAAAATTTCACTCATCTTTAAATTTCCCTCACTTTTTTCAACCTCCGTTCTTTGCTTTGCTTTAAAATTTTCACTCATCTTTAAATTTCCCTCACTTTTTTCAACCTCCGTTCTTTGTTTTGCTTTAAAATTTTCACTCATCTTTAAATTTCCCTCACTTTTTTCAACCTCCGTTCTTTGCTTTGCTTTAAAATTTTCACTCATCTTTAAATTTCCCTCACTTTTTTCAACCTCCGTTCTTTGTTTTGCTTTAAAATTTTCACTCATCTTTAAATTTCCCTCACTTTTTTCAACCTCCGTTCTTTGCTTTGCTTTAAAATTTTCACTCATCTTTAAATTTCCCTCACTTTTTTCAACCTCCGTTCTTTGTTTTGCTTTAAAATTTTCACTCATCTTTAAATTTCCCTCACTTTTTTCAACCTCCGTTCTTTGCTTTGCTTTAAAATTTTCACTCATCTTTAAATTTCCCTCACTTTTTTCAACCTCCGTTCTTTGTTTTGCTTTAAAATTTTCACTCATCTTTAAATTTCCCTCACTTTTTTTCAACCTCCGTTCTTTGCTTTGCTTTAAAATTTTCACTCATCTTTAAATTTCCCTCACTTTTTCAACCTCCGTTCTTTGTTTTGCTTTAAAATTTTCACTCACTTTAAATTTCCCTCACTTTTTTCAACCTCCGTTCTTTGCTTTGCTTTAAAATTTCACTCATCTTTAAATTTCCCTCACTTTTTTCAACCTCCGTTCTTTGTTTTGCTTTAAAATTTTCACTCATCTTTAAATTTCCTCACTTTTTTCAACCTCCGTTCTTTGCTTTGCTTTAAAATTTTCACTCATCTTTAAATTTCCCTCACTTTTTCAACCTCCGTTCTTTGTTTTGCTTTAAAATTTTCACTCATCTTTAAATTTCCCTCACTTTTTTCAACCTCCGTTCTTTGCTTTGCTTTAAATTTTCACTCGTCTCTAAATTTTCTCCTATCTTTTAACCTTCCTCCTTAAATAAACAACTTCGTAGGGACCAGCCAGTCTGTTGCTGTTTGGTGTCCTTTGTATTCCTTTGTATTTATACATTTTATAGAGATAGATAGGTAAACTGATGTACAGTAGATCTATAGATTGATATACAGTAAATACATCTGAAAACTTCGCCGGCTGTTGAACTAGATAGATCCCTCGTAAATATGTTACAAACCAAGCTGTTATCCTTTCGTTGACAACGACGATGACTACGGTGACGAAGAGCAAATTATAGACACAGCAAAATACTGCCCACAATACGATACAAAGAAATTAAAGTACAACATGCTTATAATGTACAAAATTTAGACAGAAATAAGAATTTGAACCAAACCACGAGATATAAAACTACAATAGAAAAATGGCAACTTTTTTAAATACTCGTCTATCGCTAAAAATAGTTAAAAGTATAAATGTAAGTGTCAGTTGTCACACATATTTGATGTAAACAAAAGAATGAAAAAAAAAAGCATTTAATGCAATTCTCTTTCATTCGTTGTCACCTCTGACCTTTATTATAAGCGAATTGACCCTTTGTATTTAGTTTCTATATTTATAAACGCCTTCTTTCCCTCCAGTTTTATATATATATATATATATATATATATATATATATATATATATTATATATATATATATATATTATATATTGCGTTTCTAAAGTAACAAGCAAAACACGCGTGGGTTTACATGACCATCTAAAAATTAGATGAAGTCTTTTTAATTGAAATAATTTCTCGAAATATTGGTCTATCTATCATGCAGAAGTAATAAAACTGGGATTGCCAGAGGTGCATGTGTTTTTACAGATTACAGATCTTTTCACACCTTGACAAGAAAGGTAATGAAATTTCCCCTTCAAATGAAATGATTTACGATCCACTTAAATAAAAGGAGAGAGAGAGAGAGAAGAGAGAGAGAGAGAGAGAGAGAGAGAGTTACAAGGACAAAATGAAGCCTCAAAACTTTTGGTCCATTCGGAGATGTTCCATTATTATTAAACTGGTTTATTTTATAACTATTCTAGCTGAAGTAGAAAAATGGATAGAAAGGCATAACGCTCTCCCCAACCCTCCTCTCCCTTTCCTCCAGAAGAGGGTACGGAAAAAGGTTGAAAAAACACTTGACCCTGGAAAAGTAGACAAGGAAATTTTACAAGAGGAGAATATATAAGCTACCTCTACAATTACGCTATGCACACATACACAGAGATCGTACACACTAGATAGTACCGTTGTATAAACTAACTAATAATATTCTTGTGCCGATCGCACACCAACCACTTGGTATCGTCACAAAAACTTCGAACATATGTCTTGATTTTATACAAAATATTTACAGCTCTTTTTATCTAGGTATTGGTCCAACAAAAACCCCATGATCCACTTCAGGCTAGCCCCAAAAGGATTAAGAGAGAGGTAAAGGTTAAGCTCTTCATGTATATACTAGTATAGACATGAAGATCTGAACCTTTACCTCTCTTTATCCTCTCTTAATACATGGATATATACTATATACCCATGTATGCGCCAAGCCATCACCCCGGCAAAGTGATAAAATGCTTCTGCAGGAAAGGGGTGGAAACAGGAATTAAGAACAGAAATCAGATTTTCCACGCTCTGCCCTCACCCGTCACGTGCATCCAGCCACACAAGAGAAAGAAGAGAAAAAAGAAATCGTGAGAGCAAAAACGCAACTCTACCTCACCTAGTTCGTGCCATGCACTTTTTTGTTCGGTATGTAAGCTATTGTTAGATCTATAAATAAGGCAGACAAGTGAGTGAGCATGTTTTCTGTAATTGAATGTCTGTCATGTGAATGTACCTGCCAACTCTTTGAATGTCACCGAGTTTCAACTTGGGTCTCCCACCATGAAAGGTGTTTATGCAGCAAGTGATATATTGAGTCTTTCATACTTCTCATTGTTGTGCCACCATGAGAATAGAGAAAATCTCTTTCCGGCGAAGAATATCAGTGGGAGGTCCCTCTATCTATCCCCGTGTACTTGTCCCCGATGGAAAGTGAAAGTGTTTCCTGGGTGATCACCCGTTGTTGGTACAACGAATTCAAGAGTATACCACTTAGTGGTGTTTATGAAGCAAGTGATTAAAAAAAAAAAAAAGTTGGTCGATGGTTGATCATGCGATGTGGGGCACAATCAACCAGAGAAGTCTCTCTAAAGTGAGGGGGGAGAAGTAAGTGCAGGGGAAAGTATTTAAATAAACTCCCCCAGGGTTGTGTTATTATCCTATTTTCTTGAGAGAGAGAGAGAGAGAGAGAGAGAGAGAGAGAGAGAGAGAGAGACGAACACTAAATTCGAGGAAACTAGAATTGATGTCGATGACAAATGGGGTCGAAATAATGAAATTCAAATTTTTTTTCTTCTGTGCGTAAATCAAATATAAAAATACTTCTCAAACCCCCTCGACCCCTTACAAAACTAGTATTACTTGTAACACATTCCGTTTGGGGTTGAGAACGGACGGGTCCGATTATTTATTTATAAAACCAAATCTAAATTAGAATATTTTGTTACAAGATGAGTGAAACGTACCCAAATTTCAATACTTCATACAATTCAGCTCCACAAACTTTGGGAACAAAAAACCTTTTTAAATTAATATTTTCAATACCTTTCCATGAATGGCAGAATGAAGAGTGGATGTCGAAAAACTGCCCAAACAAAGGAAGTTATTGATGAGCCACATGTGGTTTAAAAAGGGGTGGACAAAGACTATTTTTTATCTTAGTTCCTATCTAAGCGAGTCAAAACTTTACTGATAAAACTGTGTACATTAATTTTTTTAAATAATTACATTATGTAACAAGCACAAAATGCTTTTTATCCTTTTAGAATCTTATGTTTTGCGTTCTAAATTGCCTAAAATTAATCTTAGAACGCTCCCTTCTTAGATTCACGCATGGAGACATGCTTTCGTATACTCCAATGCGATAATCACATACAGTCACGAGGAACAAGGAAAATTAGTCTTTCTCTGTGTATATGGAAAAAATAGGTCCTGCTCCAACCAGATTAGCCTAAACACAACCTAGGCTACGTTGGAGATGGAAGACCTAGGCCAAAGATGAACTAGCCTAACTATGTGTCCATAAACAGGACTTCCATACACTTTTGTTAAACAATTACAGCTGAAATGTCAGCTTATTTAACCTAAATTTAATAACCGAAGGGAAATTTATGAACTTCTTACCTTGAAACTGTTATAAATTTTTATCTCTTAACACCAGTAAAACATTTTTATTCCGGCTTTTTCCGTCGCTGTCGATATGCTTAATCAGCTTATGCTTATTCAGCTTCTCGCCCTCTTATTCTGCTTATCCGATCTTTTTCTTCTTCTTCTTAAAACCGTGTTGCTATTTCTAGCCATGGGATCTTTTTTCTTTTCATCCCATATTTGTTTTTTCGTTGGTGTTTATTTAATTTTTCTCAGCAAGAGTTCATGTTCTCCTTCTGAGTTATTTTTTATTATTATTATTTATTTTAATGTCAATATGGCTTATCCAAGATTAGGTGGGTCTTCCATTTCGGTACTCCCAAATTTTCCATAGTGTATGTATGCTATTTACCAGGTGTCCCAAAAAATGTCCCTATTTCTAAATAAATATTCTAAGCTAAAAAAAAGGAATTTAACAAATACAAATGCAATAGTACGTAAACATGCGAGTTTATTAAACTTAATTAAACGACATGTTCAGTGTAACTGACATTTTTTCTCACACACAATATTCAACCTTACACAAATGTTTGACATAATTTTTGGAAACAGCTCAGCTGGGATGTTTTTGTTTAATTACTTCATTCATAGACTTTGATCTTTAGTCTTCAAGTGTCTCAGGCTTGGTAGAATAGATCCTGTCTTTATGTAAACTCCACAGAAAGAAGTCAAGGGGTGTGAGGTCAGATGAGGAAAGGTACCATTCCACTGGCTATGAAGGGAGATTAGTCGCCTGGAAATATGCTTCCTCAAAAGGCTGGCGAGTTTTACAAGCAGTATGTGGAGGTGCTCCATCCTGTTGAAACCACTGTAAATCTGGGGTAATGCAGTTATTTCTTTTACGGGATAAACTAATTAGTTGTGGTATATAGAAATCTTGTAGCATCTGACGATTTGAATTTTGCGTTACCGTTACTGCTTTTCCAATTTCATTCTCAAAGAAATAGGGATCTACTACTTCATACCACCCAACAACGACCCAAATGTTGAGTTTAACAACACTACGTGGAAGCTCTATTGGAGCGCCAGCATGACTTCCCGACACAATCACACAGATGTGTTGGGTTGCAAAATTGGGGTTTATTAATAAATATAAAATAATAGGGAGCTATTGAAGAATAGGGACCCCAGCCTTCTTTAGTTAGGCTTATAAAGCTAACTAACGAAAATATCACGATCTAACCTAACCAATCGTTAGGTTAACTGTACGCCCTTGACGATTGGTTAGGTTAGGTCATGATATTTCGTTAGTTAACTTTATAAAGCTAACTAAAGAAGGCTGGGGTCCCTATTCTTCAATAGCCCCAATAATAGAATCTGGAATATATAAATGAAAAACATAAGTCATGTTTAATAGTTAGATTATTAAAATTTCATGTAGGCCTAAAGTCATCACAAAAGGGGCTACGTGACGATCAGCATGTAAACATCTGAATAAGGTTGTCTTGTAAATGGAATGTGTTGAGTTGAGCCAATCAGGTAAAAGTATAGCCATCACGTGATGGCTATAGTTCACCTTTTTTTCATCCACTCGAATATTAATATGAATTTAACTGTCATAGAACACTTAATATACAGGGTGGTCCAAAAGTCTCTATCTATTTGCTGACATAATGATATTTCTGTTTTATTTCCTACAGGCCATACATGATGATGAATGTAGAAGAAACGTGTGATGGTAGTAACACACTCAGTACTCATCCAAGGGAAGAAGTGCAAAGAAATTCGAGAAAAATTCGAAACAAGATTTCACAAAACCAGGACCTACAGACAAAGCAATTCGCGAGCTGGTCAATACATTTAAAAGAAACAGGATCTGTTCATGACGAGGCAAGATCTGGACGTCCAGGTACCTCTCTAGTGTTACCAACCGTCCTTTTTTGTAGATTTTTTGTCCTTGTCCTTTATTGAGTCGGAAAGGACGCATTTGTCCTTTCTGATAAAATCTTGTTCCAAACAACAGTTTTGTAACAAAACTTTTGTTTAAAAGGAAATAATTATAAAGTCTTAAGTCGAGTAACATTTTATAAGTTCATTCTTCACTTAAATGTTAACGTTCCGTGTAGCGGGCCTGTAGGATTGCGTTTTTTAAATAAAACTTGGCAACCACTTCTATGTAGATGCAGAACCCTCGCGAGTCGTCAGTTTTCTTCTCCAGTCTCCAGAATTCCCTGAGGCGAGAAAGTTACGAAAGTGTTAAGTGTCAACAAATAGGTACGTTATTTACATAATCATCATAGTAATTTCCTCACCTTATATAAATTTGAAGTGGCCCTGAAACAGTATATGGGAATTGATGTTCTTGTCCTTTTTCCAAACTTCATGGAGTTGGCAACCCTATACCTCTCAAGAAAATGTCGAATTGGTAAGAGATGCCTTTGAAACAAATCCTAGAATGTCAACTCGCACAGCATCACGTAGACTGAGCATACAACAAACGAGTGTTCCAACGATTTTTAAAAATCAACATTAAAAAGAAAAGTTACCATATTCAAGTGCTACACGAGTTACATGAAGAGGATTATGGAAGACGAGCCGCCATGTGCACAGAATTCATTGAAAAAATTCATACCGAAAACTTATTAAACCACATTCTTTTCAGCGATGAGGCGACATTCTACACATGCGGAAAGGTTAATCGACATAATTGCCGTATCTGGGCTAGTGAAAAGCCCAAACGAATTCTACGAATGGGAGAGAGATTCTCCTAAAATTAATGTCTGGTTGGGTATGACAAGATCGAAGATTTACCGACCTTTTCTTTGCAGAAGTTACGGTAATGGAGCCAATTTATTTTGTCATGCTTCAGCAGTTTCTTGAACCCCAGCTTCGTTCAGATGGCATCCTCGACACTGTTGTCTTTCAAGAAGATGAGTTCCATGTCACTATGCAAACATCGTTTGGGCGTACCTTGATGAGCTCTTACCAAATCGTGGTGGAAACAGGCCGTGGGCAGCACGATCTCCGGATTTAACACCATTAGACTTGTTTACGTGGGTCTTTATAAAGTGTGAGGTTTACATAACAAGAGTTACAGATCTGCAGGATTGCGAACCGCCAATGTCGCGACAGTCGCTAAAATAACCCTCAGAGATGCTTGAGAATGGTGTTTCCACAATGCAGTGGACCAGATTTAAGATTTGCAGAGACACTGATGGTGCTCACGTCGAATCTCAGACCAAAGCTTGATAAATAAATATACATCTAATTATGTAAATTTTTATCCTAAAATACTATTACGGATTTCAACACAAGTGGATAGGGACTTTTGGACCACCCTATATAATGACAGGTTTAATATCGTGAAATAGGTCAATAATTTAATTATTAAAAAATAAACGGCTTTCGAAAGTAATCGTTCTTGTCCTATTTGCTCCACAAAAGATTATTAGCTAATTTCAGTCTCACGAACTGATGGTAATGCTCTCAAATAGGTTGAAAATTGGCTTAGCGGGTGTAAACAAAGAGTGGTCATCAAAAGCAAAGCATCTAGCTGGAGAAGTGTAACTAGCGGGATACCTGAGGGATCAGTTCGGCTCAGTTCTTTTTATTATTCATATCAATGACATCGCCTAGAAAAAAAGCGTATAATTTTAAAATTTATGGACGATACCAAACTGCGGGGTCGAACAGAATCATCGGAGAACGTTTGCAGATTCAAGATGTTGATAAGTTACTCGAGTGGACAGAATTTGGCAAATGAACTTTAATATAGATAAATGTAAAAACGTTGCATCTATCGGTAGAAACAATGTTAAAGAAAAGTATTTTATGCGCAACAAGACACTAAAAGTGTTACGGAAGATAAAGATTTAGGTATTATTGTTGCCGACACTCTTAAACCGAGTAAGTAACGTGTCGAAGCAGTTAGAAAAGCAAATAAAATCTGAGGTTTATTGGTAGATCATTTGAATTTAAGTCTGAGAAACAGTGCTAATATTATATAATTCCTTAGTAGGCCCCCCACCGGAATACTTCGTTCAGTTCTCGTCCCCATATTTGCGACACGACTAGACAGAATGGAGAGTCCAGCGACGCGGTACTAAATGATTCCTAGACTTAAAACGAATCATAACACTGTCCGTTAGAAACGTTAAATTTATTCTCACTCGTAAAGAATTGAGGAGATTTAATGCAGTTTTTAAAATGATAAAGGTTTTTATAATGTCGATACCGAAAAATATTTCACCTTCAGAAAGCAGGTAGAATTCACGGTATATTCTCAATTAGTGGGTAAAACATTTTAATTCTAATGAAGCTAAACATTTTTTCTTCAATGGTATGTTAATTTGTGAATGGGATTGCCAGCCAAGC